>JAMKQA010005597.1:0-32411 GCA_024699735.1 Posidonia australis
TTTAGGGCTGTTACGGTGGTTATGTGATATAAACTATTTTTGTTTTTGGTTGGCCATGATACAAAAGTAGCAAAGTGCAAAGGTCTATAAGAATGTGCACGCAAAAAGTATGGTTTTTTCTTAAGGGCTATTTGGCCTGAGATGGTAACAGAATTATGTGTCATGGACTTGTGGTCAAGAGGATTATTTAGGGCTGTTACGGTGGTTATGTGATATAAACTATTTTTGTTTTTGGTTGGCCATGATACAAAAGTAGCAAAGTGCAAAGGTCTATAAGAATGTGCACGCAAAAAGTATGGTTTTTTCTTAAGGGCTATTTGGCCTGAGATGGTAACAGAATTATGTGTCATGGACTTGTGGTCAAGAGGATTATTTAGGGCTGTTACGGTGGTTATGTGATATAAACTATTTTTGTTTTTGGTTGGCCATGATACAAAAGTAGCAAAGTGCAAAGGTCTATAAGAATGTGCTACACAATAGAAAATAATGTGCTACACAGTAGAAAAAAACAATCCAAATAACTCTTCTGTGACTTGACATCTACATATTCTTTATGTAATATCATTTAGAACATGCATGTGTGTGTGTTTTCCACATATGCATTGTATTGTTTCATATATAATGTGTATGTGTTTTATTTAGGCCATTTCTCCTTTTTTTTTAGTTTGTTCTAATATGGATAGTCTATCTTGTAGAATCTTAGTTCTATGAGATATTTGAGACTTACGCTGCTCAGTGCTAAGTTTCTTTGGTCACCTGACCTTTGCCTGTTTGAAAATAACTAGACAAATAGTATTCATGTCTGATGTCTGACAAGCAAAGCATTATAGCTACCATGCCTTAGTTCACATGCTACTTTTTTATGTAGTCTGGGATACAGCAACCAGGGGGAAAGGAAATACTTGAGCACTGCTTTGCTATTAAATTAGCAATATTTAAATAGATATTAGTATTGAAATGTGGAGAAGAAATATATTTTCAACATTAGTTTAGTTTTCTTGTACTTATTTCTTTTTAATTTGATCTTGTTTCCATTCCTTTCTGCAGACAATCTGGATTGTAATCCAACGTAATGCAGAATGGAAGCCATTGCAGTTTCTAGCCTTTGCATTTGTATACAGAATATTTGAGAAGCTGAAAGCTTTTGAGCCTGCAGTATCTCCCTCAGTCAATGTGAGTTACTGCTGACATAAACTCAAGAATGCATTTTTTGTTTATTGTATTACATGTTTGTGTTATACATCTGCAGTACCTGTCATAGACTGATAGACATTCACCAACAGACTAACCCCAGACCATCGTTTTGTTTCTGAAATGGTCCAAGGGACAAAGGAATTTGCTAAAGAAATGAAATTGGTCCAATGAGTCCATGCCGTGCTGGAAAATATGATGTTCTTTTAAGTTCGATCTGTGTTGTACTTATATACTGTAGGAAGATGGTGAGGATGAAGGCAGAGGATTACGCATGGGAAAGCGGTTACTTCGTTCACTTGCGCTTGTCTTTGGCTGCATGGCTGTTGCATCTCTGGTGCGTCATTATTGTTTTATTCTACCTTATTTTTTATACACCTAAGAACAATATCATCTGAGGACCAACACCGGTTCTATTTGTTGATCTTAATGTGTGTTTGCTTGTGGCTGATATTGCTGCAGGGATTCACTGGAATACTTAACTTGATCGAGTACATGGGCCAATATATACCGGTTTTTCTGTATAATAATCAGGTAGCCCTATATCTTATGGCTATTTTTCCTCATGCACCTCGTCCATATAGTCGTCTTTTTATATTTGCTACGCTGATATGGTGACCCTAGCTTTAATCGTTTATTGTGATTGCCAGGAACTTTTTATTACTGCCACAACTGCTGTCATGCTGTACTTCATGGCTTCATATTATAGATGAGAATAGTGTGGGACTGGTCTGTATCAGCTGTCAAATTTTGAATAGAGTTGAGACAACGAGACTTTCAGACAAAATAGTTTAGTTTGTTATTTGTCAAGTATCAATGATCCTCGTCTCGAAGCAAAACCTTTTTTCAAGTAAAAAATGTTAGCTCGGGTTATGTACTCTCTCTCTCTCTCTCCCTCTCTCCCTCCCTCCCAATTAGGTGATAGTCACCGTTAATACCATTTATAAATTATAACACAAATTTATAGTTTACATGGTGTTACTTGAAAATTGTTGAAATATAGACATTTAACTAAAAATCATTTGGTAACGAGTGAAGAGGTTTATTTATATATAATCATAAATTTAGTCTTCATTTTTCTTTTATTGTGGGATTATTTCAACAATTTTTTTCACTTGTGACTTCTTTTAAGTCTAGACAGTGG
This sequence comes from Posidonia australis, assembly GCA_024699735.1. Classification (NCBI taxonomy): domain Eukaryota; kingdom Viridiplantae; phylum Streptophyta; class Magnoliopsida; order Alismatales; family Posidoniaceae; genus Posidonia; species Posidonia australis. The sequence goes on from JAMKQA010005597.1 coordinate 2,336, forward strand.
CTGGGAGAATTTTAAACTTGCCACAGGTCTCGGGTTCGAATCCTGGGACATTCATCTCTTACTATCTCAACTGATAACAAAAAAAAAAACTTCTTTTAAGTCTAACAAATGTTTTTTTTAGACATGAGTGAATGTGTATGAATTTAAACTCATTTAAGACTCTTTAGGTTTTGATATTATGTTGAAATATGAATATCTAACTTAAAATCAATTGATAATAATTAGAAAGATTTATCTATGTATAATCATAGGTTTAATCTTTAGTTTTTTTAATGTAGGATTACTTTAACAAAGACAATGTATGTTCTATGTAATGAATATATATAAAATCTCAATAGTGAGTTCCTATTATGTTTTGGTACAAATAATGCCATTAATAATTTGTGAGTCTTAATATATGCTTGGGAAATATTGTAAATAATACTAAGGAGGGAAAGTAGGGGAACACAAATTAGTCTTACTGATTGGTGTCTTCCTTAAACCACAACAAAATATCCTTTTCAAATATTATTGAAAATAATAGTCATCAATCACCATATAAGAGTGAAAAATTAACGACAGGTTGACTTAAGCTAACCCTCTCACAAACGATGGGGTCCATCGTCATACATACACGTGGTGGTGGATCCTATTGCTTGTGAGAGGATTGACTTGAGTCGACTCTACAAAAGTCAACATGGTGATGAGTCCCATTGCTTGTAAGAGGGTCGATCTGAGTTGACCCTCTTGCAAGTGAGTCCGTATTTTTTTTCTCTACAAGAGTGAGGCGTACGTTATCCAACTTCACTGCATAATAATAATAATAATTTACTTTGATATTCTTCTAAAATAGCCTATTTGGACATATACCTTTGGATAACACTTATTTATTAGTTTGACTTTACAAAATCAAACTCTTGTCTCTAATGCTTTTGTGGTTAACAGTTATGACATAATGTTGTTTTACTTTATTATCTACAATTTAAATGACTATAATATCTTTACTTATATGTCCTTATAAATTTCATTTTATGGTAATGGTAATGAGTGGTTAGGATTAACATATTCCAAAAGAGGGTGGTAGGCGAAGGCAAAGGGAGATAGTTAAGTTATGAGTTGGGTTAATTTTCTAATTAAGATTTTTGAAAAGGGTAAGTTAGTAATTTAATGTCTAATATTAGAGATATGATGTGAGTTAGGTGAAAGGAAGTAACAGTAAGAGTATTAGAGAATAACATTTAATTTTGTGAAGACGATAAATAAGTGTTATCCAAGGATATATAAGAAAATATGCTACTTTATACTGACATGTAAGCAAAAATCCTAATAATAATAGTAGTAAATCAGAATGACACAACAAAATCAATAGAATGAGCACAAAATCTCACCAGACCTCCAAAAAATACTGGAAAAAAGGGGAAAGGCCCTTTAAATACTGGAAAAAAAAGGGAAAGGCCCTTTACTAGGGTACTACCCATAGTGTAAAGTAGGATATGTGTTGCAACATTGGAGTTTGTGTTCAATAAAAATTTTGAATACCAAAACAAAATTAGAATCAAGATTCTACACAACTCTTAGGAAGTTCATAATCTTGATTTTCTATATGTTATTGCACATTTAAAAAAAATATTTGGTTGATTATTAAAAAATATCTAGATTTTGGATCTTTTCCATTGTAAAACATATATTTAGTGATAATTTTGTAATATTTAATTGTATTTATTGTAAATTGTTAAAAAATTAAGATTAAAAATAATTATTATCTCACAATTGAATAGGATATCTTTAGAGTCGACTCTAACCTTGATTCTAAAATCCTGCAAGCTATAATCCACCAATCATATCATCTCGAATTATGTGTATAATTCATCTGCCATGTCAAAGCTGCTCAGTCCAGACTATAGTCAACATCAGATTATTATAGAATCTGAATGTCAAATAATCTGAACCAAAGGAGACCTACGTTGTGTTTGATTTAAATTTTGATTTATGATTTTTTCATAGAATCTTCCTTCTGGTTAGAAATTCACTTACCTTAGCTTTTGGCTTCTATCAAATTTATATAATAGAAGCTACACCAGCTTCCATAGTTAAGTTAATTCTGTTTTCTTATTTGGTTTAGATTCTGATTATAAAACAATTCCTATCAAAATCTGGGTGCTAGAATCTGAAGCAAACATGGCCATCACTATTAAAATCTGGGTCTCTTGATGCGTTTTAATTGATCTCACAACATCAAGCTAAAATCATGCAAAATATGGAACTCATGTTGCTTCTCTCACAAATCCATCACTATTACAACAAAACATAAAACCTTCAAGATGTTCAATGTCATCATAGGGTGCGTTTGGTAACTCCAAATTCTAGATTTTATGGATTCTACTCCTAAGTTGGAGCTTATTCTAGTATCCAAATGTGGAAGAATGAATCCGATTCAAAAAAACCTAGGATAATCGATTGACAATAATGAACTAGAGAATTTAGTTATGGAGAAGCAACCTCCACCTACTTCTATCCAAAATTCATAAATTCTTATGTCGAAAAGTCAAGAATGAATCGTTCAAAAAAAAGGTCAAGAATGTCGTCTATAAATTTCTAAAATTACAAGAAAAAGGCATCATTATTTACAAATTGTGATGCCGACAAATAACCTCTTTGCCAATGAATTGTCTCTAGCTCTGCTGCTTACCACCCATTGAAATCCCTAATTCTTGAGCAAAGAAGGCTTGACGACTACCTAGTGTGTCGTTGATGTGTAGCAGGAGGAGGAGAACAGGGGCTTACCTTGATGAGTCAACATCGTGTGGAGAAGATTGGTGGCATCTTGGATCCTTCACAATGTTGGCGATGATGGATTTTTGGGAAACGAGGGGTTTTGTGCTAGGGCTTTGAAGGTGTAGAAGAGTGATTCTAGTATGTGAGAAAGCTCCAAGTGGAGAAGAGAAGAATAACTAATGCTACCCAAACCAACGATGGATCCAGTTCGAGAAACCCACTCAAAGTGAGCTATGGAGTAGATGTGGTACAAGAGTGATTCTTAAGGGTAGAAAGTATAAAGCGAAGGTTGTCAAAAGCATCCATAGAAATGCTTGGTAAATTCTAGTATGTGCTCAACCTCCAAGGTTACCATTACTAATAAGCTATGATCATTGCAAGGGCTCCACTCCAAGTACATTCAACTAGGGACCCATGAAGACTACCTTGTCCCATCTAATGTTTCTTCTTTTAGTCAGTAGATGTATTATTCAATATTTGTATTCGTATTCATTTTTGAAAGGATATTAATTGCCTGCGTCTTTGTTTCGAACAGATGTAGATATAAATATCATTTTTAATGATAATATCCGTTTTATAATATCCATCTATATATTTTTAATGATAATAGCCATAATCCGTTGAGATCTTTAGAATATCTGTATCTGTATTAATATTCGTTATCCATATTTTATCAGTATTACACATATATATTCTTTGATTTGATAGTTATTGTATATTTTTAATGATAATAGTTATAATCCATTGATTTTCATACAATTAGTTGAGTATAAGTATATGCACTTGTATATAATTTAAGCTTTAGGCATAAAATTATTGATATTCTATAATATCCATTTTTTAATCCTTATCTGTCTTTCAAATATCCATACAATATTCATACTCATATCTATTTTTAAAGGATACTGCACTTTTTATATTAAGATAAAATCTATATCCGTATCTATATTTTTTTTGTTAACGGTTTAGCAGTTTGGTATTTCATCGGCATTAAAAGCCAAGTAAGAAATAATGTCATGTCCAAAAAATATTACAGAGTCTCAGGCCTTATAGCCCTCATCAAGTATCACAAAAATTAACCAATATGAAAGTGCAAATCAGTATGTAATAGAATGTTTTCTTGAAACATATGGGGTGAAATCACAGTTCCAGATTCTCCATGTTATTCTGAGAATCCACATCAGATGGTACTCTTGAAGAAGAAAGAATGGAAGGGAGAATGGAAGTTTCTATCGATTGTGAAGCCATGACAGAGACATTGTAACATTTCCTCCTTCTCAAAACCTGAAACAAAAGTTTCTACCCAAAAATGCATCAGAGAAATAATATCATGTATGATCAGAGAGTAAGATCTAACTGAATTACGAAAAACCCTATTGTTCCTTTTTTTTCAAATCAACCAGAAAATGATTTGAAGTAACAAGGTCCATCTAGAGAATGATAAATCAGTTTTAAGATGGGGAGAAGACAGAAATAAATCAGCAACACAAAAGAAACCAGGATATAGATCAGAAACTAGAAAGAAACTCCAAATATCCCTAGCAAAGGTACAGTTTAAAAACAGATGGTTATTATTTTCACAATGTGCAGAGCAAAATATGCATAATGAAGACCCAGACCAGCCTCTCTTAAGCAGATTCTCTTTTGTTAAATTCTTGTTCTTAATAACTAACCAGGAGAAAAGCTTAATTTTTAATGGGGTATTACTTTCCCAAAGACATTTATAGAAAACATTACGAAGACCCCCATCAATAAATATTCTATAAGCTGCCTTCACTGTAAAGATACAATTTTTGCTAGATAACAAGTTACAGATGTCATCGCTGGTTCCTAAATTTAGGGATTGCATAATGTTAACACAACATTCTAGCTGAGATTGAAGTGCTATGGGATTAAGTGAGTAACAGTAAGCTAGATTAAACAATTTGTTAAAATCTGAAAGAAACAAATCCCTAGTTGCTTTGACAGAAGCCTTCTTGAATCTGGCTGCACTGTATAAATCAGGCAAAGTGATTTTAAGAGGAGCATCATTCCACCATTTTTGAATCCAGAAAATGGTATTAATACCATTACCAACAGTAGCAGAAGTGAAACTGTTAAAGAAATTAAAACTTTGTTTAATTTGGCTCCACAGGGGGGAACATATAGGAGCAGGGGAATTCAAAATGGCTTCAGGGCCCCTATGCAAATATCTTGCCCTTAAGATAAGTTTCCAAACAGGCCTGTGTTGGCTAGAAAAGAATTGCTAAATTAGCTTGGTTCTTAAAGCTGCACTGAAATTTCTCAAATTGATTATTCCCCAACCATTTTGTTGTTTTGGTCTACAGATATTAGACCACTTAATAATGTGCATCCCTTTATGATTGAGGGTTAATGAATTCCACAAAAATTTACTTCTTAGAGTATCTATTTTTTTCTCAATCTTTAAAGGCATGTGAAGGACAGACATGAAATAAGTGGGAATTACTGATAATACAGCATTAACCAAGACTAATCTGCCCCCTAAAGACAAGTGTCTGGCCATCCAAGAGGAGAGTTTCTTAGTGATTTTTTCTATCACAAGAGTCCAACTGCTTACAGTGGCTCTTTTGAAGTGTAGAGGCAGCCCTAGATATGTGATAGGGAGGTCAGCCTTAGCACACCCCATAATATCACATGAGGATAGCAGAGAAACCTGAGAAACACCCACACGAGTGAGGGATGACATATGAAAATTAATTTTTAACCAAGAACATGTCTGAAAGCAGCATAGTATTCTTTTAATATTAATCATGTTCTTAGTATTTTCTGGGAGGAAGAGAAGAGTGTCATTTGCATATTGCAGATTTACTAAGGAAAGACCTTCATGGGGAAAATTAATCCCAGAAATCAAATTATTTCTCTTAGCTGCCAGCAGCATGGAATTCAAAACATTTGTTGCTATAATAAACAACAAGGGGAACAAGGGATCACCCTGTCTTAGACCATTTGAAGTCCCAAAGAAACCTTTAGGGGACCCATTGATTAAAACAAAGAACTTAGCAGTAGATATACACATACGGATCTAAGAGATCCACTTATCTCCAAAACCCAACCTAGAAAGAGAGTCTAACAGAAAATGCCAATTTATATTGTCAAATGTTTTTTCAAAATCTATTTTTAGAATATAACTCTTGATGTTAGAAGATCTCATAAAGTGTAGGATTTCTTGCGCAACAAGGAAGCAGTCCCCAATAGATCTCCCTGCCAAGAATGCACTCTGAGAAGCATCAATGGCAGTATTCAATACTAGTGACAACCTAGAAGCTAGAGTTTTTGTAATGATTTTGAACAGACTATTGACTAGACTAATAGGTCTAAAGTCTTGGATCCTGATGGCACCCTATTTCTTAGGGATAAGTGCAATGAAGGTCTGATTTATTGAAGAAAGAAAATCAGGGTCATTAGAAAAGTGGAAGGATTGGAAGATGTTAATTATTTCTGGTTTCAACAGCTCCCAGAAATGCTGGAAAAACACTAGGGGGAAGCCATCAGGACCTGGGGATTTATCCCCAACTAGATGGAACACATTGGATCTGATCTCTTCTTCCTCAAAAGAGATCTCTAACTGTTCAGGGGAAGTGATTTTTACTGGGATAAGAACATCCCAGTTAAATGATAATTGAAGACTACAGCCCTTATTAAATAACTTAGTGAAATGATTCTCAATTTCTCTACAGATCTCCATTTGGGATATAGTTATAGAGTTGTTAATGAGGAGAGAAGAAATATTGTTAACCCTCCTATGGCATTTTACCATGTTATGGAAAAAGGAAGTGTTTAAGTCCCCTTCCTTCAACCATTGGATTTTAGATTTTTGTCTCCAGTACACCTCCTGTTCTTTAAGAAGGTCAAGATGTTCTAATCTCAGAGCCTTTTTTTGTACCCAATTAATATTATCAGATTGTTCAGCTTGACCATCCATATCCTGGATTTGAGATTCAATAATTCTGAGTCTTTTGGCTCTATTAGCTTTTATGAGAGCTATCCATTTCTTGAGTAAGGCTTTTAAATTTTTCAATTTAAAACTAAACTCAGACACAGGATAAGATGTAGAAAGAGGATAACCATTTTGCCACCAATAATCCTTAATTAATTGTTCAAATCCCTCTAAAGAGAACCAGGATTTATAAAATCTGAAGGGGGAGGGCCCCAATCAGGGGCCAAGGTATTAACCAGGATTGGGATATGGTCCGAAACAATTCTAGCTTTACCAGAACAGAAGGCATCAGGGAATTTCCCAAACCAGGCTGGGGAGACTAGAAAACGTCAAGCTTTACTAAAGTGGGATTATCTTGAAAGTTTGACCAAGTGAAGGAGAAATTATTTGGAGAAAGGTCAATCAGAGCATTCTGATCAATAAAGTCATTGAATCTGTCCATGTGGGTAGTGCTATTAATGTGGAGGGAATGTTCACTGGGGAACCTAATCACATTAAAGTCACCCCTAGAAGCCAGAAGTTATTAACATGTGTACTGATATGTTGTAATTCTTCAATAAATAGTGGTTTCAGGTTATGGTCACAAGGACCATAGACCCCAGTGAGTCACCAGTCCAGATTAGTATCTAAATTTACAAAGTTAATAGAAAGGCAATAATTGGACGGAATACATCTGATTGCCTTAAAAAGCCTGCTATCCCATCCTATTAGGATACCCGCTGAGGCACCAATAGAGGGGACCCAAGACCAGGAATTTATTTATTTTTCCTCCAATAAGTCTTAGAGACTCTTCAGTGAACTCTTCCTTCTTAGTTTCACTAACAATAATGACATCACATTTGTTAGATATAATAAATTCTTTTAATTCTCTCCTCTTATGCCCAGAGCCCAAACCTCTAATGTTCCAGGCTGCTATAATCATAAAAATTTGAGGAAAAAAAGAGGATCCCGTCCTAACAGAGGATGCAGTAGGATCTTCTAAATTAACATGCTCCTTGCCCTGATCCTTCCTAACTTGTTTGAAGAAGGTTATTAATTCATCTTTTGAAGCCAAAGAGATACCAATATTCTCACAGAATAATTGAAAATGGTCATAAGAGTCCTACATTAACGGATCCACTTGGTTAACCTCAGAATTAACCAGGGAATCCATATTGGAAGCATACAAATCATGGGAACTGTTAAAAGCAGAGCTATAAATAAAATCATTATTATAATCTACAAATGAATGATGAACGTTACCTGGTGCATGCACAGGTGTAGGAGGCCGTGAAGATGGCTTCTCAGAAGTGGTGGTATCCAGATCTTCTTGGTCCAGACAGTCATAAATTGGCATCACTTTTTTGAATTTTGCCAGAGAAAGTTTTCTGGCTCTGATCTCTGTTTCCACCCAGGTGGAAGCAACATTGGGATCATCAGAATTAGATCTCTGAGGGGGAGGGATAGGGGTACCAACCAGAGAAGGAGGAGTTGATATTGCTGTTCCAAAAGCTGAAGGAGTGGGAAGAATTCCAGCTGTGCAATGAGTAGAAGACAGAGGGGGGGCAGTGTAAGTGGGTCTCATCCAAACATTTTTTCCAGTTTTATGCTGAGTTTTAGATGCAGTGAGGTTCTTTCCATTGTTGTTGCCCCGCCATCCTTTATTATTTTTGAAAGATTTCCTAATAGGTTGCAAGTTCCTAGATGAGGAGGGCTGAGATGATTGATTGGGCCATGCAGGAAAGGATTTTTGTGAGGGGGGAGGAGGAGCATAGATCCCAACTGTGCCTAAACTTGATCGGGTATACTGTTTTCCCGTAGACATAAAATCTAACATCAGGGATCTCCTTACCAGGGAGAATCTTTATCCTTACCTTGGCAAAACCCAAGATCTTAACTCTGTCGAAAGAAAGATCAACTTCCAACAGATTAGGAAAGTCTGAGAGCAGTCTTTGAAAAACATCTACACACCATAAGTGATGAGGGATCCCTTCCAACCGGATCCAGGTCCCCTCCTCCTTCAGGGAGAGAACCGCATTGAAGCTAGGCGTCCAGTGGACAAAAGAAGCGGAGAGGGTCTGGAGGGAGGATCCAAAACGACTTAGTATTTCGTTTTTAACCTTAACAGAAGGAAATTTTAATAAAAACTTCCCAGGAGAAAAGTCAGTTATCTCTACTTTGACATGTAGAGGCCAGTTATTAAGGATGTGCTGCGAAAGAGTGTCAGTAGTGAGGAGGGAGGAGTGATCAGTAACGATAGCACAGGAAGAGTAGTGTAAAGTGAGGTCGCAGGTAGCGTCAGAAGGGGGGATTATAATGGGGTTTTGTGGGGAGAAACCAGCCATGGTAGGGGATTGAAGTCTGTGCTCCTGAAAGAAATCGCAAATCGCCACAGAATGAGTGGATGCTTTACATCTATAACAAGTACCAAAGAATCTACACTTGTTCTTAACATGACCATGCAAACCACACTTAAAACAACGGCCATTTTCACGGCAGAAGCGTACCAGAGAGGAGGAAGCTTTTCTCTTCTTCTCCACCAACGTCCACTCTGGAGAACCAGGCTCGGAGACAGCAGAATTACCAAATGAGTTCTCAATAGAGGAAGAAGACTGTAAAGCGGCAAAGCGCGAGCCTCCAGAAATTTTCCCAAGCTCAACAGAAAAATGATCAGAGGATATCTCTGTCGCAGAGATTTCTGACAAAAAAAGCGGTGAAGAAATAATATTTTCTTGGGAAGAGGAGAAATTTCCTCCCACAGACGGCAAGACCACCTCGTCATAAAAGCCAGAATAGACAGGAGAAGAGCAAGGAACAGAAATGTCAAGCACGTCGTCTGACGCACGGATAAAAGATGGCCCCACCAAATCAGCAGGCAGTGATAAATCAAGGAAATTATCAGAGATAATCTCGAAATTACAATTAAATCCCATTGCATTACGCTGATTAAAATTAATAACCTCATTAAGGTTAGGGGAGAGTACCGTGAATACCCCCACACAGTACTCGAAGCAGCAGGGAAGGCTGACAAGTCAGAGGAACCTGGCTTATCGGTCACGCAACTACAGGGGCGAGGAGACTCACTCCGACGACCCACCAGCGGGAGAATGTTCGCCGGAACCAAAGGGGAAAAGAGGGGATCTGAACTAACAGAAGCTGGGGGATCTGATTGGTAAGCGTCAGGGGATCGAGAGAAATCCCCGGAATCAGATCGAGGTACTAACAGCAAACCATCAAAAGTAGAAAAAATAGGGATACCAGTAACAGAAGAAGAAATATAGTCATAAATCACCGAACCATATGCAGCAACAAAAATCGAGCACAAGGAGCATGAAACCACTGAGTTCAACCAGATCGGCGCTAAATATTTGCTAGAAAATAAACAATCTACAATAATATTCACAGCATGCTTAGAGTAAAATCTCAGATAAGAAATGGAGCCATATTTAATCGTCAAGAGTCCAGATCCGGTCGATCGGAGATCGTCCGAGATGGATCTGACACAGGGGGAGCATGGCAGAGGAGATTTACTCCGAATACAGGTATCAGATCCCAGATCTGAGGAGGAAGAAGAAGCTTTCCTCTTCCGACGCCCCTGAATATGAGCCGTCGGAGAAGAAGGGGGTCTAGATTTTACCAGACGACGGCGCGCCTTGGCAGGCGACAGGAACGAAGAGGGTTCCTTTTCCACCAGACTTGCTTTGAACGTCGCCCAGTCGAACTCAGTGGCTTTCCTGAGCAGTTCGCCCGAGCGAAGATTATGAGGGAGTGGTTTGGAAGCACGGCGACCGTTAGGTTTACGGCATCGCTATAGAATTTCGTGGGAGCTTTTTTGGCTTTGTTGCTCACATCAAATTATATCCGTATTATATGTTTAGGTATGATCCAAAGATTCTAACAAAAGTCAATTTCTCCACGGAAATCAAATTTTATCATATTAGTTTTATTTTGCAAATCTTTAAGATATACTTATTCAATCGTCTTTAAGAAATTTATGGATCTAATGACTAAAATTAAAATCTTAAGCTTAAATATACGATTAAACATTGTAAGTGGTAGTACGACCTTATTGCCCAGATCTACTAAAGGTTCAACCTTTTATGGTTGAAAATCGTAAAAAAATATATAAAAAATTAAGACCCTAAGTTGTGAATTTAAATTTAAGATCCACCTCATTTCTCTATAGAAACCAAGGACTTAAAACAAATTATTTGTCTTGAAATCTTGATTAATCCTCATTTATCACAAACTTTCTTAGGTATTACTTCTGCAAAAACTCCAAAAGTTCAAAAAAAAAAAAAAAGTTAATTGTACGCATCATGAATCATGGGAAAACGTGGGCTCAGAAATTTGAAGTCTGTGCACGCCACCACGCCCTCCAAGAAAGTCTAATACAGCTGCATCTTTGGTAAGTACACCGTCGCGGCCCGGGACATCCGGAAACTCCGACATGCAGTCAAAACGTCCTCTTTCAACGCGCCAAAGCGAGTGACTGGACTCGGCCTTCTTCTTCTTGACACTAACTTTTCCATTCGCATCAGCAGCAGAATCTGTGGGAGGAGGAGAAGATATAGCGCTGAAAGAAAGGGGGAAGTAGAAGAAGTAGCAGAAGTAGAAGAAGGGAAAAGGGAATGGTTGGAATGGTGAATTTTCTCTGAGGTTCCAATGGAAGTCCAATTCAGGTATGGAAAATTAGATGACATATTTGAAGTGTATTTTGCTTTCTTTTGAAATAAAAATGTAACGATCATGTTCAGGCATGGTACAGAAGTTGAATTTTTTGGGTATCAGCTATGAATCTATTATCCATTTGAAGTGTATTTTGCTTTCTATTGGGAAAAATTGTGATCATGTTCAGGTATGGGGAAAAAAGTTGATTTTTTTGGTATTAGCTATGAATCTGCTAATCAATTAGAAGTGTGTTGTGCTTTCTGTTGAAGTGAAAAATTGATCTTTGGTATTGTTAGATAGAATTTCAGTTCGTTCACTACGTTTTTATTATATGGGCAGTTGTCTTCTTCTTCTTCTTCTTCTTTTATTGATCACAACTTTCACAATTGGTCGGTCAACGTAACTTCATTGTCATTTTGCAAGTGATGAGCGATGATTCTGTTCTTCTCTCATTGGTTGGGGGGTTTTTCAGGGATGCATATGGATTTGCGGTGCGACCTCAGCACCTGCAGAGATACAGAGAATACACAAATATCTACAAGGCAGGGTCTTGGACTCTATCTGCCTTGTCTGTTTTCATATCTTGTGGAAGTTCCTGTTACTGTCTTGCTGGGTGGAGTCTAAGGTGTGCTGTGAAACTTGTGATTTCAGGAAGAGGAAGAGGAGAGGTCAAGAAGATGGGCAGACTTCTTGGAGAGACAGGCAGAGGCAGCAGAAAAGGTTTCCCTTGGGGTGTCAACTGGGAAAGATGAACAAGAGTGGGTGGCAAAGGAAATGAAGACTTATGGGGTTCAAATCTGGGCTCAGATAAGACCCTCACTTGGACCTATTGCACAAATGATGACTTCGTGTGTTACAAAGAGGAATGGCCTTACCGTTAGTGGGAAAAATGCTGGAGAAAGCTTCCAAGGCGCTTCCCTTGAGGGATCAAAACCCCTGCGAGGGGCTTTCAAGAACTTGGAAGATGACTCCAATGATGTGAATAGATTAGATAAAACAATATCAACTTCTTCTAGTGAGGATGTTAATGTGGATGTGGACAAACCAGATGTAACACAACCAAGTTCTTCTAGTGATGGTGTTGATGGTGATGTTGTGTCCGAGGAATCATATTTCCCTTGGAAGGAAGAATTCGAAAGCCTTGTTCATGGGGGACTACCCATGGCTCTAAGGGGAGAGGTGCAGTCAGTGGCATATTCTAGAATAACCTGTTTTCTTTTGTCCTTTTAAGTTGTTTAATGTTAGTAATCAATGATTGCCTTAATTGATAACAGCTATGGCAAGCTTTTGTGGGTGTAAAACAACACAGGATGGAGGGATACTACTGGAATCTGTTAGCTGCAGAAACGAATGAACTCAGTAACGAGGAATCACATTCTTTTGTGCCAAGTCACACCAGTGAGTTGGCAAGCTGCAGAACTAAATGTGCACCTGAGAAATGGAAAGGACAGATTGAAAAGGTTGACGTTTAAGTTCAATGTGAAGTTCGTCGTCTTATATATGTCGCGGTACCTTATTGGGACTATATTGAAATTCCATTTGCCAAAGTAAATAATCTTTTTGTCTGATTTTACAGGACTTACCTCGAACTTTTCCAGGACATCCTGCTTTAGATGAGGATGGAAGAAATGCTTTGAGACGTTTACTTACCGCCTATGCTCGTCATAACCCTTTGGTTGGTTATTGCCAGGTATTTGAGCTTGAAAGTACAACTACTTTTATCTATCCGTCGCAACTGGTGATGGATTGTTTACCACTAACTCCTTGCAGTCACAATATTTTCTGGTTGTTACTGAATACCACTGTCGTTTTTAGTGGAGACTGCCCATTAATTGTACTTGTTGGGTGAAATTAAGTTAGAATATTCATGGTTCTTAGTGCAAACATGTCAATTATGTTTTATGCTCGTACTGGTGCTAAACCTGCAGGTGCAAATTTATGCTTTCGAGATTAGGCACTTTTTTAGCCATTTCGTACTGAATAGTGTCACTTTTTTAGTCTTCATACCACAAAATTTCTAAGGTGTCCTCTTGCACTTTTTGTGGTGTTTTATGTTCTTTCCTTTAAAAGTGTTTATGCCCTTTCTCTGCTCAGACAACGCCTAAGAGAACTCTACTATTTCTATTCAAGATAACAATTGGATTTCAAAGTTTTAGCCTGGCATTTAGAGTTTCTTATTACATGTCTATTCCATCAGCCATGGCAGGAAGGACTTCAATGGGTACAAAACTATATATCAATGTACAATTAAACAATACCTTAATTAGAAGAGAAACATAGGTCTTTTTGCAATTTCAGATTGTCAACATTTTTCTATGAAGTTCACCATGTTTCTCTTCCTACATGGTTGCATTAGGTTTGAGAAAATGATGCACAAGTATAACCCTTTTTTTATTTTGTATTGAGGAAACTTAGGTGGTCCCATCAACAACTGGTAGAACATGCTAATAAATGTAATTTTTACATACATACCCTTTGAAACAAGTATATATATATATATATAGATAGATAGAGAGAGAGAGAGAGCGCTAATATCTAGAGAGATCCATGTCCTTACTTATAGATGATGAGGCCCTCAATCCTATTCATCCATCATAAAAATCATCTTATGATTTAATTTCGATCAAACCAAAAATCACTTTTAAAAATCATCAAAAATTTTCATTTTAAAATTCAAAATTCAAAATCTCTCTTAGTCTATTATTAAACCCCCTCTCCCCTTCAAAGGAAAAAACACACTCACACACCCCCTCTCGACGCCATTGCCTGTCGGTGTCATCCTACGCTAACCCCCAGTCGCTTGTAGCCACCTTATCCTGCCCTTAATGTCGACCTATCCTCATCCCCTCCTGTCAGTCCTCGACGCTCTCTACTCCTCGCCCACCATCGCACTATCCTCCTCCCCTCCATGCCCGCTGCCACCCTGTCCTCCTCCCCTGTTGCTACCCAACGCCCTCACACCTTCATCTTCCTTTCTTTTCATTGCATCTCTCATCTCCAATAAACGCCCCATCTTCTCCAACCCACAACATCAACATCCTCGTGCACGCAAACCATGGCCCCAACACCCAAGTTCGTGCACTCAATCATCGGTTGTCGCCCATAATCCAACGCTTATGCATCCAATCATCGGTCGTCACTGTACTTCCTCCCCTTCACGCCTGCTGCCGCCTTGTCGTCCTCCCCTCTTCCTCACCCTCGTTGCGAAACTCTCTCCTCCTTCCTCCACCATTCACTTCGCCGTCGCCATGAAGTTTGAGACAAAAACCTTAACTACAGTCTCATATATTGAAACTAAAACTAAAAAAATATTAACATTGGAATAAAAATAAGAAAGTATGAAACTAAAATTAAAACAAAAAAAATTAAGACGTTACAAATAAAAAAAATCAATATTGTCATATTAAAAAGGATATTAAAGTGTAAAATTTAAAATAAAACTAAATTTAAAATTAAAATGTTACAAATCAAAAATTTTGAAAGTACCATATAAAATGGAATATTAATGTGATTCAGTTACCATAAAAATTTATTAGTAAATGAAAATAGAGAGAAAATGAAAATTCATAAAACTACCATTACAAAATATATGATTTTATTAATTCAAAATCTACATTTAATTTAAAACATGGGATGTGCTATTAACGATGGATGATGAAGCCATGGATGTTTTTTTAAATATGTGCAGATATTGAATCTTTCTATAATTACTGAATTTTAGTAGAAGATATTGGATATGTGCAAACACTAGAATTTTGTGCAAATACTAAATTTTACAATAACTAGTAAGGATCAAGCAAGTCATATCTTCTTGTATAAGATCTAACCCCAAACTGAAATAATTCTTATCATCAACCATCCTATGAAAAAAAAATCAAGTATCATAAGTAGTAATTTCAATAGATAAAGTAATTTCAATAGTAATATCAATAAATTAAATTAAAATTAATTTTCATTGTTTGATTTTTAATTTTAGTGTTTGGTGTTGATGTGAGGGGAGACATTAACGTTTTCTTGAATACGTGTAGACACTAAACTTTTGTACAGATTTTGAATTTTAGTAGAAGATATTGAATATATGTAGTTACTGAAATTTTATGTAGATACTGAATTTTAGTGAGGGTTAAGCAAGCCATATCTTTTTGTATAAAATCCATCCTTAAACTGAAAGAAGGTATATCAACAATTATCCTATAAAAAGAAAAATCAAGTACCATAAGAAGTAATTTCAATAGTCAATTCAATTGCAATATCAATAAATTAATTTGAAACTAATTTTTATTGTTTGATTTTTAATTTCAGTATCTGATATCGATATGGGACACATGGGGAGAGAATGGAATGAAGGGACACATAAGGAGAAACTAGGGGGTAGGGTGAGCGGGAGAAAGTATGTGTCTGAGTGTCAAACCAGCAAATGTTTGGGGTTTTGTGAAGGAACTCACACAATTAAGTGAGACTCAGGAACAAGGTCATTTTAATGAAAGACTGAACAAATTAGAATGTGGGAAGTGGCAACTGATGTAGTCGTTACCTGACATGCTTGATGTGGGTAGACAACATAGTCAACCCAGTATGGACTATGGAGATGACTACATGATCATTACAACATGGTAGGAAAAATGACTTGGAATGGCTACTATAAATACTAGGACATTAGCTAGCAGGATGTCTCTCTCTCAATGTTACTAAATTCCTGTTATCTAGACGAGGCTTAGCATGACACAGCATAATCTAGTTCGGTAAACCTCCATCAAGACATCACCTGTCTTGTGGATCTCTAGATGGATCTTGCATGCATAGGGCAGTAGTTTCAATTGTTCATCTTTTGTTCCCGAGGCCTCAGTCTTAAACACACTGTAAACATGCCGAGTCACCATCACATTCTACCATCAATCTAGATTAGCACTTTTCTACAGCCACTAGATCCTTTCAGAGTGCGAGAGTTGAAAGTAAGTCAATTCCTCCTTTCACATTGTATGAACATTTCTTCTTCACTTGACTCGAGAACTTGGTTAAGGGAAGCTTCAAAAGGAGAACAACAGGTATGTAACGCTATAATTTTCTCTAACTTCTTAGTTAAAAATAAACAAAAAGCTAATCCCATCAAAGTCACAGCTAACCAATTTATCATGCCCATTACCATTGACTAAAATCTGTCCTTCATCTGTTGTCCTTATTTAATAAGATTGTTCTTTTCTATTCTTTTTTGAGCTCAAAGAGAAGATCTTATTTGGGTTTAAAGAGTTTTTGTCATATGTATGGTGTACGACCAACAAGTAGCGAACTTAAAAATCTTTTTCATCCTTATGACAGTAATCCTGTCACCAATTTTCACAGTTTTTTGTTTTGTGATTTTCAGAGCTTGTTTTGCATTCTCATTACTTTAAAAAATGTACACATGTTGAATTTTCTTTCTGGGATGGACCATAGTTTCTTGAAGATGTTTCACTCTGTGTGTATGTATGTTCTTAAATTGATTCGGAAGGCTCTTGATTATGATTTTGATCTCGTAGATAATGAGGCGATTCCATTTCTTCCAAAACAACTTGCTAATTTAGTAATGATCTTCACTTGTTGTCGTTGACTTCTTCAGGCCATGAATTTTTTTGCGGGCTTGCTACTATTGCTGATGCCTGAGGAAAATGCTTTTTGGTACATTGCATGTTTATGTTATTTGTCTTGGATGTTCCATTTCAACGAGTAAATTCTTTGGGTTATTATTATTTTATTTTTTCTTTAACTTGCAATCTTATGGTCATGACAATAATTTTTTTTATATGTGGAATTTTTGATAGATACCTCAAACCAAAGATTTTTAGACTAATATGACTAAAAGTGGATGTATACTAGAAACCTTGAGTGATTTGATCTGAAGCCTTTTGAATAATTTTAGGTTCCATTGCAAATAAAGATGTAAATTTTAAAGTGAATGATGTTCATATGGTTAAGGTAGGCAGGGATGAAATGTTACAGTGCATTTGAAATTTTATGTAATGAAAGAATATTTAAGATAGATGGGAAATAATACAGCTGTACCTTATAGTTCAGAATGTTGAGATGGATGAGCGAAAACATTATTTAAGATAGATCAAGTGAATGCATTTTAGATAGAGTAGACTAGCAGCGTATTTAAGATAAAATCTTAGAGAGTTGATTTAGGTGTTTGGTCATGTTCACAAAAGTTCTAACAAGTCATGCTTAGGAATCAAAGCATTGTTGGTATGGCGTATTAAAAAACTTTAATCTGTAAATTTGAAAATTTTTACAGATGGGATCTATCTAGTTTATTTGTTGTCAACATTTACAAAAATAACACATACAAACATGTTTCTCTTGGTTCCATGTATGAAAGTAATATTTATTGTTGTTTTACCCTTGGCCCTGAGCTTTTCTCAATTGCTGCAGGACATTAGTGGGTATCATTGATGACTACTTTAATGGCTATTACACAGAAGAAATGATCGACTCTCAGGTTATTTTTTTTCATGTGATCTATACTATTTATACAAGAGAACCAAACAATAACTGTATTATTTCTGTGTCAGGTAGACCAGCTTGTTTTTGAGGAGCTGTTGCGTGAGAAGTTTCCGAAATTGGGTTTGTTTATTATTCTCACAATTTCCATGGATAAAATAATGATCATTTATGTTATATTGGTTTCACAAATATTATGTTTTCATAAGATATGTCATAGTAAACTATCGATTTAACAGGAAGCATGTTGTTGTTTGATGCCTTGTTGCAGTTAAACATCTGGATTACCTGGGAGTGCAGGTGGAGTGGGTTACTGGAGCATGGTTCCTTTCCATCTTCATTAATATGCTTCCTTGGGAAAGCGGTCAGGTTTTATTTTTTAAATTACTGTGTCAATGAAAGAATATTTCTTAATTTTTGATTTACATATGTTTCATTCTACTAGATAATTTGTCTATAGAAAATTATAAAGAGTTTTATTCACCTTCAGTTCTCCGTGTATGGGATGTGCTATTATTTGATGGAAACCGGACAATGTTATTTCGGACTGCACTTGCTTTAATGGAGTTATATGGTACTGAGATATCCTTGTGTTTGTATTGCCTTGTTTTGGTGTTATGCCACTTGAGTATCAGTTATCTTGGTCATTTTCAGGTCCTGCTCTGCTGACAACAAAGGATGCTGGAGATGCAGTGACATTATTGCAGTCTCTTGCTGCTTCAACCTTTGACAGTAGCCAGCTGGTCCTGACAGCATGCATGGGTTATCGAGCTGTGAATGAATATAAATTGCAAGAATTAACCAAGAAACATCGACCAACTGTAATGGCTGCAATGAAGGAAAAACTTCAAGCTTTGCGTGCTTGTGTGGGTCCTAAGGGTCTTGCATCAAAGTTTCACAT
This sequence comes from Posidonia australis, assembly GCA_024699735.1. NCBI lineage: Eukaryota > Viridiplantae > Streptophyta > Magnoliopsida > Alismatales > Posidoniaceae > Posidonia > Posidonia australis. Next base: position 21,076 of record JAMKQA010005597.1, read on the forward strand.
CTTCAAACATGATCCTGGTCTGTTGATGTCGACGACACTCTTAAAAGATGGCCAAGATGATACAGACTCAAATGGAGATGTAGATCTTTTTCATTCTTCTCCCATGAATAAAAATGTTGGTCTGACAGGACCAATGAAGGTTGAATCAGTACCTGAATTAAAAGAACAGGTACCACTATTTACAGGAAATACTTTTGATTCTTCTGGGCTTCTTTTTGGTATACCCCTTTTTAGCTTGTAGGCAACATTTTTATTGATTGTTAACTGTTGAGAAGAACAGTCATGTAAGATAATTATTACAAAAAAAGGTGATCTCATTACACTTAGTCACTTACCATCTGCTTTTCTAATATATATCTTCCTTCATATTTTAGAGGAATGAGGATTATTTTTGTAAAATAGACACTTTTTGCCAGAGACAGAAATGGAAAGATAGTATGTATTGCTTAATTTTCTTGCAAGCAACCAAATCAAACTAACAAATGGTCCTTTATGTATTTAATACATGTACGATACATCTGCAAATCATATTTAAATCTCCATGATGTAACTGCATGCAAATCATATTTGCCTTTTATTTTGCCAATTCAGATATATACATGATATTTGTTTTCTATTTAACCAACGTTAATGAATCATGTCATATTGAGACTCTATGACTGTGACGATGACTATGTGATCATTGGTTATGACCACTAAGTGGAATTTATTTTTTATTTTCATCCTGTGTTTGCACGTCATTTGTAAGCTTCTCTTATGCATTTTTCCCCTTTTGGTTCTGATGGGAAACATATCTTCCCAGGTGATGTGGCTGAAGCTTGAGTTATCCAGGCTATTAGAGGAGAAAAGATCATCTATCATCAGGTTTATGCTATTGCTTTTATAAATGTAATCATAATAATGGGTAATGAATTTCTAAAGAGCAATTTAGGTGTTTCATAAAAAGACAGTCGATAGGTTGTGTGAGGAGGGGGCGGGCACTTAATAGTACAGATAATGCCAACTCAATATACAGTTTCACTGAGTGGTGATGTTTTTCTTGATTATATTAATGTACATATGGCATAAAAACATTGACTTAATACTAATGTTGACTTCCATTTTGAGAGTTCTACATGCAAATTATACTTTTAATATTAATTTTCATGAACTTTTCTTTGCTATTATGTAGCATGACTGAAGCTGTTGAAATGTTTTACATAATTACATCACACTGATATATTTTTCTGCAATTTACTTGTTGTCAGTGAAGTTGATCTTTTAAAGGAATTACCAATCTCATTTAGCTAAAGGTTCCTTCAGTTAGTTGATGATGGTAAATGAGGATGTGCTAGATATTTTCCATTTCAGTTTGAAGTAACATAGAATTTACTGTTGAGTAATAATCATTATTTTTCTCTAAAAAATCTTTTTTTTTTTAAATCTGGGTAGATTCTTACTGAATGCCATTATAATATTTACCAGGGCAGAAGAGCTAGAGACAGCTTTAATGGAATTGGTCAAGCAAGATAATAGGTGCATTTTGAGTGCAAAGGTACATTAGAATATTGCTTTTTGTGCTAATCTCTGCTTTTAATATTATTGACTTCCTTTTTTTCTTTAGTAGTTGTTAGAGTTATATATTATTAGGTAGTTATGTTATTATTGGTACATGGGTTATTGGATATCTATTTATGTCTAGAGTATCTAGTCTCCCTATTTATATGTAACTACACACATCAATGAATAGATCTTTTTTCTTTTCTCTCACTTTTCTTTGTCAACATGGTACTAGAGCATAGAAACCCTAGCCACCACCTCTAACTCCTACCGTCGGCGTCGTCTGCCACCTCTGGTTGCTGTCTGCTACCGTTGAGGCCCATTAGGCCTCCCATTAGCATCGTTCACACCTCCCAGTCCCTCCCTAGCTGTCGAAAACCACTTCTAGGTCCCTCATCGGCACTGTCCAGGCTTTTTCCGGCCAACCGTCAGCCATCCAAGGCTCACCGACTCATGTCAGGTCGCTAATGACGCCATGGTTCCCTCTTGTTCGTCTGTAGGGGCAGTCCAACCTCTTCCATGAAGCAGATCGTATGTTTTAGGCCTCCCGTTGCCTTTGGTCTTAGTTCTGTGTGGATACGTTCCATCCAGCCTATTCTGTCGGAAACCACTTCCAGGCCCTTTGTCGGTGCCGTCTAAGCTTTTTCCCACTAGCCGTCGACCATTCAGGGCTTACCGGCGTATGTCAGGTCGTCGGTGACACTCGTAGTTCCCTCTTATTTGTCTGTAGGGGCAATTCAACTTCTCTCGTGAAGCATATCGTATGTTTTAGGCCTCTTATTGCCTTCCATCTCGGTTGTGTGTGGATATGTCTCATCCACAATTGTTGGTGAGCAATCTGATTTACATATTTCTTGTTTTCAGACCGTATCTTGGGGTATTTTTTTCAGCTTTCAGTCCAGTGTAGCCTTTTGTGACTCCTTGGTCAAGCATATGAGAGGGACGTGTGAGAAACTCTCTGGCCCCTACTAACTTCTCTGGGCCCAGAGTTTCGAAACCTTTGTTCTTGCACATAGGAAGCTGAAACATCTCACTCATCCACCTCTAGATGTCAAGTTTGATACATATGAAGATTGACTTTCAGATGATGCAGCTATTATTACATAGATGGCAAACAATATGAAGCCCTCAGTTACATGAGGAGTCATGTTGTTACGACCAGCGAAGAAGATATGAGACACCTTACGTCTCACATATAGTCATGAGAAGAATATATCGCAGGTGTGTGAGATATATGAGCAGCTGTTCACTCTACGATAGGGAGATTGGTCTGTTCAGAAGCATTTTACAGTCCTTGGTGTCTTACTTGATGAGTTTGACGTGTACTAGTCGTTGACAGTTGATATCACGAGATTGTGTCAGTATCGTGAGGAGTTGGCCGTTGCGGTATATCTATCCAGCCTGAACCTAGAACTTAACTCTCAGATAAGGTGTCAAGTTCTAGGTGTGGACAGCGTTCTTGATTTACAGGTTACTTTTACAAAGGCTCTCTGGGTTTCTACAACCAAATCTCCAACAGTGTTAGAATAGTCTGCAATGACAGTTAGACATGGTCGTAGTCGTGGTCGTGGTCGTGGTGGTTCTCGAGAAAGAGGTCGAAGACGAGGAGATACAGGTGGACGTCCACGGTGTTCACACGATGGATGTTCATTGTGGAAGGTTGGGGCACAGGCTGGAGCAATGTTGGGATATTGTTGGTCGGCCTTAAACTACAAATGTCACTACCGAATCGCACCCTACAACTTCTACCAGTGAGGAGCAGACATTCACAGTGTTACAAGCTGACTATGAAAGACTCCAGTAGCTAAAGGTCATTGACTCTATAGTTACGACTACCCGCACTATCTCCTCAGGTAATAGTATCCTTTGTACATCTAGGGATTCTTATTGGATTATTGATTCTAATGCTTCTTCGCATATGTCAAATACAAGAACTTTGTCTACTCGCTTATTCCAGTTGTCTGATATTCGATTTGTGGCAATTGTCGATGGCCAAACTTGTTCTGTTTGTTGTATAGGCCTCTTTACAATTGCCTCTTGAAAATATTCTTTTTGTTTCTGACTTTCCTATCAATTTATTGTCCATTAATGCAAGTACGAAACAATTACGATGTTATGTCATCTTTTTCCCTTTTCATTGTACTTTTCTGGATTTGCAGACGGGAAGGAGGATTGGTTTGGGTCGTGAGCGAGAAAATGATGTGTATATGCTGGTGCGTGACGATATACCTCAAGGATTGACATCAGTGGCATCTACGTCAGAGCCATCGTCCTTGTGGCATCTACGTCAGAGCCATCGTCCTTGTGGCATCTACGTCAGAGCCATCTTGTGGCATTCAGTATCGCGTTTTGATTGAAAGTCATATCAGTTGGGTAAGTAGTACCATGTGTCCTTTAAAAATTTGTGTATTCTGTCGAGTTCGTCTACTTTTGAGCTGGCTAGAGTTCAATCAGTATTAGGTCATACATATTATATAGTTTTTGTTGATAATTTTTCGAGAGTGTTTTTGGATATATTTACTCAAGGATTATGGTCACATTTACGATATACTTAGAACTTTTTTGGTAAAATAAAAAATCAATTTGATGTTATCCCAAAATTTTTGTGCACTAACAATGTTTTTAAGTTTCTTCAGTCCAAGATTGCTTTTTACTGTGCCTTATTAGGTATTATTCATCAAGCATCATGCCCCCACACTTCACAATAAAATGGAGTTACATAATGCAAACATCGACACCTATTAGATGTTACTCGCACTCTTATGGTTCATATACGTGTCTCAAGACAATAATGGTTTAATGTTGTCCTTACTGCTACCTATCTTATCAATAGAATGCCTTCTGTCCCTCTAGGAAGTGAAGTTCCTATTCGACATCTCAAACCTGACTCGAGTTTGTTTAGTTTGCCTCCTAAAGTGTTTGGGCGTGTGGCCTTCATTCAAGATCTTTCACTTAGTCTAGATAAGTTGTCTCCAAGGTTTATTAAGTATATGTTTGTCGGGTACTCCAGAATTCCGAGAGAGTATTGGTGTTTTCATCCTCTTATGCGATGGTACTTCATCTCTGTCGATGTTACCTTTTTCAAGTCTATGTGTTACTATGATGATTCCTCTCTCAGTGTGTCGTTCCTCTTCCATCTGCTATTGAATTACAGGATGTTAGTGTCCAAGGTGATTCCACTATGCAACAAGAAGTCACTCGTTCCTTGCAGGTTTATCAACGACGACAACATACACTAGTGCTTCCCACTACTGAACCATCTTCCGCTGCAGATGCAATTCCGTCCTCCAATCTTTTAAATCTTCCCATTGTCCTTTGGAAAAATACTTGAATTTGCACTACTTATCTTATTTCACATTGTGTCTTATGAGTCTTTTTACCCTCGTTTCCATAATTTTGCCTTGCCTCTTTCTTCTAAGTCTATTTTCAGGAATCATCAAGAGGCACTATTCCCTCCTCATTAGAAGGCAGCTAGGGATGAGGAAATAGTTGCATTGACCAGTCGTTGTACTTGGGAGTTGGTGCCCTGTACTGTTGGGGCTACAGTAGTTACCTGCAAATGAGTCTACTCTATCAAGTACAAATCAAATAGCAGTATTGATAGATACAAGGCCAGATTAGTGGCTCGAGGCTTCACTCAGACATATGGCATTGACTATATAGAGACTTTCTCATTGATTGCTTACCTTAATTCTATCAGGATCATTCTGTTCTCGTTATCAACTACTCTTAGGAGGTATGCTAGTTGGATGTCAAGAACGCTTTTTTATATGAGCATCTGACAAAGATTGCCTTGATGGAGCAACCTTTAGGGTATGTTGCTCAGGGAGAGGATTGTATGTGCCGACTGAAGAAGGTGATCTATGGCCTCAAACAAAGTTCGAGGGCTTGGTTTGAAAAGTTCAGTCAAGTGATTTTAGCTGGTGGCTTTTAAAAGTACGTTATTGATCATTCCGTGTTTTACAAAAGAACTACTGGTGGCTGTGTTATCTTGACAGTGTATGTGGATGACATACTGGTGACTGGAAGTGATGTACAAGACATTGCAGAAGTCAAGAGACATCTTTAAACCAACTTTATTACCAAAGACATGGGGAAATCACACTATTTTCTTGGGATTGAGTTTGCCTATGCTGATGGAAAGATAGCATTGTTACAGAAGAAGTACGTCTTAGATCTCTTAAAGGAAACAGACCTTCGGGTGTGCAGACTAGAGAGTACTTTTATCGAGCAGACACCAACATTTTAGGATACCAAGTGAGACTTGTTGGAGGATCCTGATCAGTACAGATGATTGATTGGGAAACTCATCTATCTAACAGTAACTCGACATGATATCTCATATGCAATTAGTCTCTTGAGTCAATTCATACATGAATCGAGGAGAGTACCCTGGACTGGGGTTCTTCGTGATCTGTCTTATATCAAAAGGACTCCAGGAAAATGTTTAGTCTACAGGAAAAATAGTCACACAAGGATCATGATGTATTCATATTTTAGATATGCAAGAGATCGAAGGGACAAAAAATCCACATCTGACTTCACAATCTATGTAAAAGGTAATCTTGTCACCTGACGAAGCAAAAAGTAGAATGTGGTGTTGAGGTTCAATGTAAAGGTCGAGTACAGATTTATGACACAAACGACTTATAAAATGATGTGGATCAAATCCTTTTTAGTAAAGTTTGGATTCAGTGTTGAGTTGTCTATATCGATGCACTGTGATAATCAACTAGACATTTTCATAGCCAATAATCTTATCTTTCATGAATACACAAAGTATATAGAAGTTGATTGTCATTATGTGAGAGATTTAGTAATGAAAGGAACTATTGCTACACGTTACACTCAGTCATCGGAACAGTTGGCTAATGTTTTCACTAAAGTACTAAGTGTTGATGTTTTTCAATCTTTATGTAACAAGTTGGACATGATTGATATATATACTCTACCTTGAGGAGTATTAGAGTTATATATTATTGTGTAGTTATGTTATTATTGGTACACGGGTTATTGGATATCTATTTATGTATAAGGTATCTAATCTCCCAATTTATATGTAACTACACCCATTAATGAATAGATCTTTTTTCTTTTCTCCCACTTTTTTGTCACAACAGTAGCATTCAAACCATGTTGTTATTGATCAATCAAAGTGCCTTTTATTTCATTCTTTTGCTCTAGATTGAGCAGTTGGAACAGGAATTGGCTGAACTACGGCAAACTTTTGCAGTTAAGCAGGAACAAGAGTCTGTAATGATCCAAGTATGGCATTCATTCTTCTATCAATACTCTATACTATTATGAATCATAGCCTTATCATCCTTTCCAGCTAATTGAAACTCTAATGAACATATTTAGGTTTTGGTGCGTGTGGAGCAAGAACAGAAGGTTACTGAAGATGCACGCTTATTTGCTGAGCAAGATGCTGCTGCACAGAAATATGCTGCTCAGATGCTTCAGGTTTTATTTCCTTGTTGATGTATAGAAGAACTCGCAGCGATTATATTCTCTATTGTTCCTATTTGGAAGCAAGTACAATACAACATATTGATATGTACAAATGGGCATGAGACAATGTGATATTTGGTTTGGAGAATATTTTTTGAATGAAAGGGTGGAGAATATTTCCTGTATATGCTTAATATTGAGTGGACCTTCGGAAAAAGAACCTCTCAGTGGCAAAGTGATTTTGCCAGTAAAAAAAAATTCTTGTCAAATTAATTTACTTATATTTCCTCTCATAGAAACTATCTCCTCTGATAGAAACTATCTAGCACTTGCAACTTAAGTTACCACAAAAATTAATTACTTTGCTTAAAGGTCCTTCCTTGATTTGTCCAGTGGTCAGTCTATATCAACTGTCTCTATATGATACAGAGCTTTGACTGGAACTTAATGATTGAGTTGATTATTTAGTTCAAGATGTCATATTAAGGTAATGCAGTGGATAAGTTTACATGAAAGAGTAGGGAAAGATTTGCTCCTCTTCTTGAGCTTGTTTTTGTTTTGCCAGTTAAGAATTAGTTAATTTTGATTATCTCATGAATTTATTCCATGTAAAACCTAAAGTATCTGGCTAAATTACTGTTTGTATGGGTACCTGTACATTGTTTTATTATTAAAAAATTCTGCTCCTGTTGTAACTGAGGCCGACAGACCCCCAATTGGATAATATCTGAATAAGCTGTGCTTTGTCCTTTACTTGAAATTGTAGAATTCTGTTAGTAGAAGTGTAGAACCATTCTGTAGTTAAAAAAAGATGAGATAAAAGTTTTTCTTTAAGAGCAGGTCCTATTTTGGTATACTTTACAAGTATCATTTGCTAAAGTTAATGGTATTTGTCACCTAGTCTAGGAGTCAAACTCCCAAAACTAAAATGATAAGTGAACCAAATATAGATGTTCTGGTGCACACATTCTGGAAATGTATTTGCTTATAACATGGATAGGTTGGTGCTCCTCTTGGTAATCTTTTCCCAGAATGACAAAAAAAACCGCTCATTTATTTTGAAAAGTGAAGGCCTTGTCAATCTGTGACCAAGACTAGCATTGTGCAACCAGAGAAAGATCTTGTTTTGTGAATCCATTATATGGAAATATTGACCAAGAATAAAATGCATACAATGATGTTCGTACAATAGTATCAAGTGCAGCCTTAGGATTCATTTCTAGCAATGAATTCCCTTGAATCAAGCAAGAATTGGTAGCTCAATGAAAGCTGATGATCTGGAAATTCATTTATGAACCTTTCTGACAGCCTTGTATACGAAATGTTACATTCAAACAAAATGCAGGAAAAATATGAAGAAGCTGTGGTCCTACTTGCGGAAATGGAGAAAAGGGCAGTTATGGCAGAAACTATGTTGGAGGCCACATTGCAATATCAATCTTGTCAAGTGGAAACACAACAACCTCAAACTTCTTCTCCAAGGTATTCATAAGACACTTGAGTGTGAGATTTCTTTTGATCTGTTTGACAGGATTCCCCATGAGGAACGACAATTTAAGGGTGCCATCATTCACTATAGTATCGTAATTAATTATTTTTTGAAGAAAGGAGAATTTTGGAAACACAAAACATAAATGAAGTAAAGCTGCGTGGAAGTGATTTCTTTATTGCATTTGATAGATTAGGAAGTGATTTCTTTATTGCATTTGGTAGATTAGTTCACATATTCACACCTGTATAAACAAACTGATAGTTGACTTCTGAATAATAAAATAACTTTGGTTGAATGACTATTTGTAGAGTTATGCAGCTAGATCAAGAGTCAGCACAGAGTACACCCACCAGAAGAAATGGTTTGCTATCTAGACCTTTGGGACTTGGCTGGCGTGGCAAGAGTAAGGTGGGCCTGCTATAACTAATCCCTTCAGTTAATCCTTACAACTATGTTTCTCGATTATTTATGAATGGTGAGATGCCATATAACAGATGCAAATAACTATTTTTGATATATCTCAAAACCTTTTCCTGGTTCTCATGGATCTATTAATCTTATAATGCCTGTGATTTTACTTAATTTTGACGATTCAACATAGCAGCCATATAGGAAACTTGATTTTGTATTTACTAATTACCCCACAAACTATGAGTTATAGTATTCCAAATGTAGAAGAATGGCAACTTTTTGAACACAAATAGCATATGCATTTTCTTTTCTACATTTCATTCAAAATACACACATTTGAGCTGATCAGGCTTGACTAGTGAAGAAACAAAGAAGGGAATGCAGAGAAATAAAGCAGAGAGACCAAAAAGCCCATGTGCCTAGTTGATATGCTGCTCATCCAACCATATTGGTTTCTCCTTGGGATGCATCATCATGTTTACAAATTTAGAAGCTTCAACTTTATAAAACTAATGTCAAAGGTACTATTGGAGTGCTCATTGATTGGCTAAATGTGGCTAACTGAATGAAACGGACTTGAGACTCCCATCATTTGTCGGCAAAATGAGCTTACGGGAGTGTCAATCAACTGAGCCACCAGGTTTGAGAATAAGGTGGGATCCCCGGATGTAGTGGCTGGTGAACCACTTCTTCTTCCACGAAAATTCAGACATAGGATACTCTTGAGCTTAGTTGCAAAAACGCCCCAGCACATAGATAATGATTCTTCAGTTGAAAATTTCAACTACTAAACTGTTTTTTTTTTGGTGGTTTGAGGGTCAGTTTGGGTGTGACTGGCTTTTAGCAAGGGTTTAATGAGAAAGTTCAGAGAAGTCTAATTTTGGTGGGTATAAATCTGTTTCAGTGAGAAGTCAAATTCTGGTGGCTTCCCTTTGTTATGGTGGATAAATGGGGGAACTCATCTAGTTCATAAATTTCAAGTCAAAGGTGCTTCAAGGTTTTCTTTGTTACAAGCACATAAACCTTCTTTTAGCATTCCAATTCTCCACTTCCAACTGTTTTCCTTGAAAGCAATCGGTTCAATGAACCCAACAGAACTGTTTTATAACCACCTTTTTTTGTTACTTTCCCTACTATCAATGGCTTCAATACTAGTGATTTGATTTAATTTGACAATATTTTGTGGTTTTATCTCAAGTTTGTCCCTGATCAAATCAAAGTAATGTTTTCCCCTAATTAAGCTTGGTTTACAAATTGTAACTTAAAAATCCCATCATATTGTAGGATGAGAAAAATAGCTAATTTTTTTCCTTTCAATATTTGCACAATGAATATGGAGTGCTTAGTATGTTATAAGAATAGTATTGATGAAGGGCTTTGAATCTACATCAAATAGTGGTACTCATTACCTAGAGGTGGAAATCGGGTCGGGTCGGCCCTGGGCCGCCTGGCCCAGCCCGGGCCCGACATTGTCCGGGCCCAAAAAAAATTCCACAGGCCAGGCCTGGCCAGGCCCGTCGTGGGCCGTGTCAGGCCCAAGATCTAGGCCCGCGAAGGCCCATTTACTAGGCCCAATTTGGCCTGTGAAATCAGTCTAGGCCGAGCCCGATCGGGTCGGCTTGTCAGTTAAAATATAAAAAAAAAATGGGGCGCACATACCTGGCACACAAGACTGACGCACCAGGATGGCGCCTCATTTTGCAACGGCTATAAAGCCGTTGTCCGTTGCCACGGTTAAATAATGTAATCGTTTTCAACGGCTATTTTTTTTTATTTTTTTTAAAAATCCATCCATTTACCCTATAAATACTCTCTTACTCCATTCATTTTTCTTCACAATTTAATCTGCTCTTCTCAACTACAAGTCTACGACTTTCTTCCAACTCTCAAGTGAAGATTTTGCTGTTTGGCTTTGGATTCCGTCCCGTCTTCTACTCTTCCGTCTCCACGCGACACCAGTTGAGCCAGCAACATCAAAATTTATCTACTTCTAATCTCTCCAAATTCTTTACTTCTAATCTCTCCATTTTTGGATTTTGGTTTTTGTGGGTTAAGGGTTGTATTATTATATATTGGTAATGTTGGTAGTCATGACTATATTCCTAGTATGGAGTCAGATTAGCCTCAGTGTACCCCTAACACATACTTCACAGCCCACAGCCACTAAAAAACCTAGGAAACAAAGTTCTTGGGTTTGGGAGCATGTTACATTAGACTCTGTAGATCAAACTAGGTGTTATTGTAATTATTGTAATACCACGTACACGTCCTAGGGAAGGGGGTGTAAGTCATATATCTAGACATTTACAAAAATGTATATTCAAACATAATAAAGATAACACAGATTTAAAACAATCGAAATTACAAGTAGGATCTAGTGGTATAATTAATTGGAAATATAATACAGAAGAAAGTAAGGAAGGAATAAGTAAATTTATAGTAC
>JAMKQA010005598.1:0-26245 GCA_024699735.1 Posidonia australis
AGTGGATCTGTCTGGGCCTAATGGGTTTGTGTGGGCTTGTGCGGGCCTAAGTGGGCTAGGATTTTGGTGGTTGCAACCAGAGCATCAACCGGAGTAGCCTGCTGCCAAGTGACTTCAAAATCGGGGTGTCTACAGGGAGTATGTGTTGATAGACTTTGTGACTGAGCTACCTAAAACAAGGAGAAAGAATGATTCAGTTTGGGTTATTGTAGATTGGCTCACTAAGTTGGCACACTTTGCACCCATGAAGGTGAACCTTTCCTTGACTTGGCTAGTAGAGCTGTACATGTCAAAGATAGTTCGGTTGCACAGGGTTCCTATCTCGATCGTGTCTGACAAAGACACTCAGTTCACCTCATAATTCTAGAAAGCTTTGCAAAAGGCATTTGGCATCGTGCTGAACTTCAATACCACTTTCCACTCTTAAACATATGGCTAGATGGAGAGAATAATCCAGACCCTAGAAGATATGTTGAGAGCCTGTGCTTTGGACTTTAGGAGAAGCTGAGAAGAACATCTATCGCTGATTGAGTTTGCTTACAACAACAGCTATCACTCCAGCATTGGGATGGCACAATACGAGACTCTATATGGTTGGCCGTGCAAAACACTCACCTATTAGAGTGAGGTAGGCGAACAGCAGCTCGTGGGTCCTGAGATGGTATAGTTATATGAAGACAAAGTGGACCTGATCAGGAAGAGGTTGACGACTACACAGAGTCGATAGAAAAGATACACAGACAAAAGGCGAAGGCCTCTAAAATTCGAAGTGGGAGACTTCATTTTCTTAAAAGTGTTACCATTTAAAGGACTGGCGAGGTTTGGAAAAAGAGGAAAGCTAAGCTCTTGCTACATTGGACCCTATCAGATCTTCAGAAGAATTGGCGAAGTGGCGTACAAGTTGGATCTACCCATAGAACTATCAAATGTGTATAGCATCCTCCATGTTTCTATGCTCAGAAAGTGCTTAGCAGATGCATCCTAGGTGATATCAATTCAGTCAAAGGAGCTGTAGGAGGGCTTGTCCATGGTAGACGATGCCATACAGATATTAGATTAGAAGGATCAAGTCTTTAGGAACAAGGTGATTCCCCTGGTGTTGGTTCAGTAGCAACATCATGGCATGGAGAAGGCTACCGAGGAAAGAGAAGATGATATCCAGTTATGGTACACCCACTTATTCTAATAGAGGAGAATTTCGAGGACAAAATTCTTTTAAGAGAGTAGAATGTAATATCTAGAACCAGAATAGGACAATCGCGAATGAGGGACGCGGATCGAGTGTGTGGTTTGCCTAGGTCAGAAAATCCAGAAAAAATGTGAGATCATGTAATTATAATCTAGATAATTTGATTATGTGACAATCATGATTTGTGATGTATTTTTCCTTAATTGTATCTTTGTTTATCTTTGGTTTTCCCTACTGTGTGGTATTTTGATGTTTTGTGACCCTGTGTGTGTCTAGGACCAAGACAGGGGCTGAAGTCAATCGGAGCATAGTGCAATACAGTATCCACCACCATTTACTGTGCTCACACTATGCCCTCAGCTTTACACCATACCGCTTTGTTGCTCCAGTGCGATTTGAGGTAGTTGTCAACGATAGACGATGACAACGAGTGACAGACTTTAAATAGGAAGGAAAGGCAAGGGGAGTAGCAAAGCAAACCTGAGAGCGAGGAGGGGGAAGACTGAGTGCTTTGTGTGTGCGCACTAGCGACTAAGAAGGAAGAAAAGCTCGCCAGAGGCTAAGGAGATCGTTGGAGCCCACTGTGTACACAATTCATCCCCCTTCTCTCCTTTTTTTCGTGTTAAATCATGATTAATTGTGTAGAATTAGTTACAATTAATGGAAATTGAGTAGTTCAGACTATTCTTGATGCATGGAAGAAGTATTGGATTTTTTAGAGTTTTATCAATGGATTTATGCGTGATTTTTTGATGGCCTTGCCATAGTACTTTTACAATACCTTTTAAGCTTCTCAATTTTATATCCTAGTGCTTTATGGTTTTTAATGATACTTGTCTCAAAATGTAGAGGACTCAAAGCACCACAATTTTGTATATTTAATTTTATTTTTAAGGTGCCGAAAAAGGGTTCACTAGAGGGTCCCATTTTTGGCGATTTCTGTCGACCCTGTTTTCTGGTTCTGGGTTTATTGTAAAAACCTGAACTGTGTGTGAGGGGCGTGGACGGGTTGCACAGGAAGGTCGTGCGGTTTTGGCAGTACAGTTTCAGTAGAACAAATGAATTAATGTGTTAACAATGATTTGGATTATTGATTTTGGAAATGAAAAGGTTTGGAAAATGCTTTTGGAAATGAAAGCCATGTTTTAGAAATGTTTTCCGAGGATTTGATAGGAAACATGTACCTAGAAGGCGATCCAATGGAAAACGGGCATTGAATGCTTCGAAGGTCAGTGACACGCTTGAAGTTGTGGTTGTCGAGTTACTTGACTGAGGTACTACAAGACCCTGGGGTGAAAAAGACCTAGGCATTCCTTAGTGCTAGTGCTAGTTGGGTCTGGGATAGGAGGCCTTAGGTTCCTAGGCACCATGGGGCATCAGAGGACGCACCCCGTGTGTGTGCTATAGGTGTTATAGCGAGGCCATGGCCAAGGTGGTTGGACTCCTACATGGAGTGGTTCATTGGGGCAGTGCAGTAGGATCGAGGTTGGAGCCCCATCGATTGCTTGTAGTTGGTTGATCATCTGTGGCCAGGGTGATACGATAAGTTTTGTTCGTGTTCTGTGTGGATTTGTTGAGACGGGTTTCAGATGAGGGTTTGAATGCATAAAAGGGATTTCAAGTGCACGTAAATTTAAAAGAAGAGTGACTATATTTTAAAAGGCATATTTTCCAGTAGATTACCGAATTATTAACAAGATTTTCTGATTTTGGTTTCCTTTTTGACTTGATCTTAGTAAATGCAATTTGAGAGTTTTCCCAAGGTTTTTATTATGATAATTTGTTTAGTTAATTATCTTGTTAAATAAATTGGGTAGTTGTGATACTATTATGTGACGCACCCAGTGGCGTAGCCAAAAAAATTTCACTATGGGGGCTATAGAAAATAAATTATCAAAGTAGATGCAAAAAAAATTGACACCATGATTATAATCCAAAAATATGTCTACTTTAAAAAACATCAACATATCTTTTTTAAAAAGAGACTATTTCAATGAACTAAAATCCTAGATCATCAACAAATTTCAATGATCAAAGCACCATAAGTACACGAAAATTTTTAAATTAACAATAATAGTAGAAAACTAACAATAGTGATGATTAGTGAAGAAGCTTAAATACTTATATTTTATTTTTTTTGTTTTTCTAAATAGATACAAATAATAGGAAATTTGGTCAATAGGAAATTAATTTTCCTTACTTTTTAATTCTTAGTAATTTCCGTTGACTTCAGAATTCCATTTTTTGTTGAATTTTGTACACAAACAAGTCCTAAATCCTATTTTGATTTTAAGTTACTCAGAAACATGAGGTTGGAACTCAATGATTTATCCTTAAGAATCATCTTGTCAAAGACAATCAGCTCATGAACGTCTCCTACAATGGGAAATTAGCCGACATCAGTCCTAACATTTTCTAGTGTAGAAATTTCATTATTTAATTTGATATCCAAAGATGATGACTTGGAAGGCAGTAGATTATGGTTACTTGATAATTCGCAAGAATTGAGAGGAGGGGGATGCGAGCTTGATTGATCTTGTTATCCAAAACCATGGATATCGATTCGCACTCACGAACCACCGAAAGGGGTTGTGAGTTGGAAGAGGTGAGGGGAAAAGAAAATAGTCTCACAACCTTCTCATTGGAGGAGGGAGAAAACCATATGGAGTGAGCAAAGGAGATGTGAACGAAGGATAGGAGTTGGATGACGAAGAGGAAGGCGGAGAGAAAGGGAGCTGCAAAAGAAAGAAAAATCTGCTACTCTAAGAGATCATTGGATCAAATCATAGTTCCGAAAGTTAATTTTTCTCTTTATGCATCAAATTCGAAAGGACATCTCTTCTTCATTTCATATTTTCATATAGATACCATTGGAATTGTCTATACTGATTACATCGACTACAAGAAACTTCACCGTCGTTGCTCGAAAGTACAAGAGCGACAGACATTAAGGTTGGATTGGGATTTGATGTCCTTGGCTATGTTCCTTGGCTATGTTTTGAATGATGAGGATTACAAGCTTGCATCCAATTTGTAGAGCAGGTCCTCTCTTTTTTGAAATTTACAGCCATTCGGTCATGATGCATTTTCCATTGAAGGGTACTTAAGTCAACTTCTCGAAGGAAGCAATCAAGCAACCCCTTTCTCCCAAGTAACCAAGTATTTAACACAACAGCAATATTCCAAAACCTCAAGGACTTTCACCGCTATTATCCCCTCCGTCTCCGTCAAAGGCTCAAAGTGCAACTTCCCAGGTATGTTCGTTTTTGCATCTGCTCCGTGGGATTGACCTGTTCCTTCGTCAACATCAACTTCGTTCTCCCCCACCACACCCCGCCGCCCTCCCGGCGCGCTTTCTCTTTTCTAGAAATCCGAATCTAAACCGACGTTTCTTCTTCTTCTTCTTCCCTCAATCGAGATCAGGAATTTGTGCAGAAAATGGCGCGTAACCAGCAGAATCTGGAGAAGATGCAGCTCCGGCAGAGCTACAGGAACTTGTGGCACTCCACCCTCATGAACACCATCCAGGCCGACACCCCCTGTAACGCATTCCTTTCTTTTTCTTCTTCCTTCCATCTTACTGTTACACTTTGTGATTGCGAACCTTTTTTTATTGGATCGGTTGTTTATCTCTGTTGTTGGCAGATTGCTGCTTCGCGCTCTGGTGGTGAGTTCTCTCTCTTGATTGTCCTTTTTTACATATTCTTCTTATTTTTGTGTGATTCTGCTGAGTGTTTCCTGAGATTTGTTGTATCCAACGGTTACGAGAGAAAATAATGGTTGGGTTTTTTTTATTTTTTGATAAATGGATGGAATTTCTGTTAATGTGCTAACTTGGTTGGTTAATTAATCATTAGTTTCAAATATTTGTAAAAGATCTCATACTAAGTGGATGGTCTCTCTTCTTGGGGTTTCCGAAATTTGGGAATGAAAATATGTAATGTAGGCATTAAATCCAGTATGTTTGGTACACTGATGCTTTTGGGTCTATCACTTATAACACAACAGGTATTTGTACATAAATATGTATGGTAGTCTCCTGCATTTGTTTAGAACGAGGCTGTTTTTGACAAAACATATGGTAAAGATTCTACAATCAAAATCCGCTAAATGAATATTAATCTACATCATTTAAATTAGATATATACAAAAACTCAAGTCATTTTGAAAAGTATTGCTGCATAGGACCATTAAGGTAGAAGCTATGTTGCCATGAGTTGCATATGTTGGATCCTTAAGATAGAAGTATGAAATCGCTTGAACTTTTAGCCATAGGTATTTTGGACAATATAGATGGTTTCTAATAGTTTATATTTTCAATCAAACAGAGATATTACGAAAAAAAGAGAAAAAAAACTTACCTGTAAAGTGCATCTAAAGCTGACCTAGTGTATATAAATGGTAAATAATATCACATTATATAATAACTTTGTAATATAATTATCACTAACAGGTTTAGATGCTGTTTGACTGCATGAACCTCACTGGATTATAGTCGTTGATTGTGTAATCAACATTGTCATGATCAGTGGTTGTGGAGATGATAAGTAATAAATGGTAGTGATCTACTGCAGTCCTTGCAGTCTGATTGCATTTGAACTGTTCCTTTTACTGCTTGTGATCTGTCACAGCTATCAATTATGATAATGTAGATCACACGATCAATAGCTATGATCTAGTGCAATCCTTGTAATCTGATTGCATTTGAACTCTTAAATAGCAACAATATCATTCCATCTTTTACTTCAAACAACAAATTGCAGAAGGGTGTGTTTTCAATTTGCAGGCATTACACTGCATTGCAAAAACTCTTTTCTAATTTTATAATTATCTATTAAAACACTCATGCCACTAATTGCTGGCCACTTTTCTATTTTATTGGCATTAATCTTTTAATATTTTTTCCTTTACCAGATTTTATGTATATATTGTTGTCTTTTTATTGACATCAATTTCTTTGAAAAGGGAAAATAATAAATATGTGTAGCCACTTCTATTTCAGTTAATATGTGTAGCCATTTCGAAATTGGAAAAGGATACAAGACAAAGAGCTCACGTAAATCTCTTCTGAAAGAAAACAGAAAGGAAATTCCGCACTCCCTTGTTTCAAATAAATATTGTCGAAAACTTCTATACCATTCAATTTAAATTGTGATTTATTTATGTCTAAATTGGATTTGGAGAAGAGCTGGCAATTGAGAAGGTTTACAACCTTCTTGCATGAAGTCCATAACCTCTATTATCATTCCTTGAGTTTTGTGGGACTTACTAAGAAATATCTGCCTTTTCATGCTCATAACAACAAAATATTTTAGGGAATTATATCTGTTATATGCTTTGGTTGCTTAAATGTATATGCTTATTTGGGTGCTCTTGTTTCATTTTAGTTCTCCCTGTGTGTCATACTTGCTTCGGAAACGAGCCCTCTATAATGACATGTCAAGGTAGCTGATTTGCTTTCGCCATTATTATTCATCTTTTACTTTTAACCATACAATGTTCAAAAGCTTGTACAATTGGCATACTAAATGTTGTTGTGAATTTATTTTGTCTTATTTTAGTTTAGTTTAATTTGTTTTCTTATTTTTCTGCAGATATGTTTGTTGTGCTGGCTATATGCCCTGCAGTGGTAGGTGTGGGGAAAGTAAATGCCCTGAGGTCTGCCTTGGCACTGAGGTATACAGAAAACATAGTTTTTTTAGTGGTATACTGAAAACATAGATAAAGTTAATAGCTTGCATAAGACTTTTTGGTTCTTCTATTCTGTCTTTAAGACACTAGATTCAGGTATAAATCATTGTGCTTATAAGCCAAGAAATCTAACATGCATCCTGTGAAACAGAAAAATATTTCAATACCCAGTTATTCCTATTCATCCTTTCAGAATTCCTTAGATTTTGTAATTGGATAGTTAGTATTCTTATCTGAAAGAGGAACCTGGCTAATTGAAATTTTAGAATATTAGGAAACATAAAAGGCTAAAAGAGTAGGGATAAGAAATTTTGCCTATCAGGATCTGATCTGGATGGACTCAAATGTTTATGCTTAGAATATTAAATGAATGCTATGCTACAAGCAACAGGACTCTAGCACCGACTTAATTTAGGGGACTTGTGAATTAGAAAACACCAAGTTTATGACTTGTGAATTAGACAACACCAAGCTTATCCTGAAATCCTTATACTATAGTCCAAATTTATTTTTTCAATATATCTGCCAAGGGATATGACCTAATCAATGGGTCAAACATCAAATGAGGTTTGGCTGTGGATTTTCATTTTTACTATATATACATGTTAGACAGAATTACAGTGTTGTCCAACACAACTTCTGGTTTGATGGTCCTCCTTGTTGGAAGCTGTTGCTCATGCAAACTTCACCACCCTCAAATTTTGTTGCCGAGGTTACAAAAATTGGAAATTTGTTGTCAAGCATCTTATCTCATGTTGCGGACCCCTCATAGTAGGGTTAAGGCAATGATTATTGAACAGCCTACCTTAAGTGGTTTGTATATGAGTTCATTTTCCTGGCAACTTTTTCTTTTGGTTTTAAAGTTCATTTTCCTGATAATAACAGCTTCAATTCCTAGTGGATCAAGTTGATTTTTAATATCAACCCGTAAAATGGTTTACAATGTGGTCATGCTTGCTCATTGTTAATTTCCACATGGATCATGTTGAGGTAAACTTCACTGGTGCTGGTCACAGCAACACTAGATGGTGTAGTGAACAATCAAGGAAGAAACAAACCATTTTAGATTTATAGAAAACAAAGAGGACTACTAGTGATATGATAAGCATGGCCATGAGAATGATTTGTCATTAGTAGTGAGAAACTTGCGCAATGCATTGGAAAAAGAAAAGAAAAACAAAAACTAATAATTTAAAAAAAAGGTAAATTAAGAAATCTTAATACCATAATAATAATTGAGATGTGCGATAAAAGGAAACGATAACATTCTTCATAACACTATTATGTATAATTTGAAATCATTAATATTTCATAATAATATTATTGTATAGATAATTTTTGGGGATTTGCAACAATGAACTTGTACATTTTTAGGAAATTTAAAAAAATGTAGACGAAAAAGAGGTGGCAGCTGGTTAGAGAGTTGAGAGGAAAAGTAAAAGTTATTTTTAAATTTTACAAATGAAAAGAAAAATTCGAATAGTAAATTAATTTGCTCCATATATACAATTTTTTTGGGAAGTAATGATTGTTATTATATAGTTTTATTGATACTACTAAAATTTAAACTCAAAAATCAATAAATCAAATAAAAACGAATTTAAATAAATCAATAATTTAATTAAGAGGAAACCAATGTGTCCCATGTACTTCTTTTTTGAGAAATTATGATTATTATTATCATATAGTTTTACTTACATGAAATGCACTATTGAATAAACAAAAATAAACTAAAAAAATGAATTAAATAAAATATGAATTTGAATAAATCAATAAATTAATAAAAATGAAACCAATGGGTCCCCTATACTTATTTTTTGAGAGGTTATGATTATTATTACATGAAATGCACTATTAAATAAATAAAAATAAACTCAAAAAAATGAATTAAATAAAAAACGAATTTGAATAAGTCAATAATGTAATTAAATGTGGAAACTATCAAACTAATTTTTTTAGAACGGTATGATGCATAAATAAATAATTTTAAAATTTTTAAAAAAAATCTAATTTACTTATACAAAAAAGGCTATCGAGTTCTCTCATTACTTCGTAGAAGGCTCCTCCCCACTTAGTTTATAAAATACTAAGGAGAAAACCTAAGGAAATGCACTCAAGCATCATCTTTAGAGTACAAGATATTTCATGATAATGATGGTATTCAATTGGTTTAGTCTTTCTACTTATTTTACATGAATTCTGGAAAAATAGAAATGATTTTTATTTTTCACTCTAACATCTCTTGGTTCAAATTGGTCTAATGCATTTAGACTTAGATAATGTCAAACAGTATGGCCCCAAAAAAATCTTCAAGCCTCAGCAACAATGTTGCAACTAAAGTTTTCCTGGTGTCTTTTCTGTTCCTGTAATGCCAAGCAGTGATATACCATATCCATATCTAGATAGCATAAAAAGATACAAGACAAGACAACTCTTTACTTCTCAATCTTGGATTTGTACCTTTTTGTCGTTGGTTGATGTTGTCAATTGTTCTGTACGAAAGGATATACCTATGACATTTGTTCTTAATCCTTTTTAGTGCCACTGTTGTTGTCAATTGTTCTGTATGAAAGGATATACCTAGGACATTCATTCTTAATCCTTTTTAGTGGAAAAACACTATTCTTATCATTTTTAAGGTTCTTTTGATAGTCTGTGCAAAAATGTTGCATGTGATGCCTTTCTAGCCAAAGTGAGTGACTGTTTTCTTCTTATTCAAATGCAAGAACACATATGAGTAATCTTTCTAGGATGGCAACCACTTCCTGTGCACTGTTGTTCCATAACTCAACAGTGCATCATCTTTTGTACAAAAAAAAAAAAACGATGCATTATATTACCTAAAGAGTTCACTAAATTCAAGTTTTATAATCTAGTTTATTTTACTGTTATTAATTTCCAAATGCAAGAAGACTTAAGTTTTTTTTTCTCTTTCACTGGTTAGAGGAGCTTACTTCCAGTTCTTTCTACCTTAACCACACGATCCCAATTACTCATACTCTAATATGCTGATACTTAAATGATTCTGAGAGAAAAGAGTCCCTTTTCCCTTAAAAAATTGCAAACTGTAGTGGCTGGGTGTATTTGACTGTACATGTTCTATAACTTGAAGGTTTCTTTTTTCCTTATCTTGGGAAAATGGCTTGGGTTTGTAGTGAAGAAATTTTTTTTTTGTATTAGGATCAAGGCAAGGAAAGGCTGCTAAAATCAAATTCTAATCTTCTTGATCTAACACATCGGAGATGAAATGAGATTATTTAAACAAAATGTATCAATGCTAACATTGGATGTTATACATCTAGTGTAGCATGAATCATCAAATGCTATGGAAGATTGTTTCATTATCCATCAGATACTTAGTTGCACAATAACATACTCCTTTCACCCATATTCAACTTCATACCAATTTGTTGACAAATGGGAGTGCTTGTCTCCAATTTAGTGGTGGCATTTGATAAATGATAATATAGCTATGAGAAAGATAGACGATAAATGTGGGAAATAGCAAAGGAACTTTAGTAAAAGGCGAAAGAATAGCTAAGGGACTTGTTCCCAACAAATGGCATCATAAATGCATAATGCCATTTTTGCCTGATGGACATGTTTTCTTCTTCGTCTCACCAGTATTCATGTAAAATAGTTTTTCCTACTATACTGGAGTTGATTGTGTTGTTTTTACTTGCAGGTTGTTTGCTGCTTTGGAAATTCAGTTGCTTCAACCCGTTTCTTGCTTCAAGATGAGTTCAACATACAGACAACAAAATGTGATAACTGCATTATTGTACTAGCTCTATCCCTCTGTCTCTCTTTTAACATTTTCAAGTCTTTAATTACCATTGACTGGATTAAATCTTTGTTAGAAATATTATTGGCTATATATTATATTATATGAGTGTTATATGGGTTATTGGATATCCATTTATAAGGATACCATTTAGTCATACCTATATATATGTAATCTTTCCTTGTAATAAGATATGCATTATTGTTTTCTTTAATCTCTAACATAGTACCAAAGTAAAGGTTGAGAAATCCTAACCGCCATCCTCCCACTTGCCATCATGGCCGTCACTGGAATACTATAGCACTGTTAGAGTTACTGTAGTGGCTCATGGGAGTTATTGTAGTGCCATTGGAGTCAATGTAGCATTCAATAGCCTTTTTTCTCCTATCCTCTTCAACCTATCGACTGTCATTCTTGTTCTAGGGTTATTAGTGGTCTTGTGTAGCTTTGTCGGTGGTTCCTGTACCATGTTCTAGGCTATTACTACTGCCTGTGATGTGTTAGGCCTTAGGATTGTATGTGTGTCCTAATTGTATCTTTATTTCCATCATGTGTATTTGGACATGTGTTTGGTATTTTTCATATTTGTTGTTGCTCTTTTCTATGTTGATCTGACCAATTTGTCACTGATTTACATTATTTGTTAAAGATATGGCATCTTCTTCGACATCTCGTGAGTTGTTTGTAAAGAATCTCATTAATACCTTGGTAAAATTAAATGGCAATAATTACCTCTTGTGGCCTTAGGTCTTTGAGATCTTCATTAGTGTCTATTGAAAGATCCGACACCTCACACATGACCTCCTAGATGTCAAGGATGTGGTTTGTGAAGACTGGTTTACTGATGATTGTCTTATATCCTTACTTGTAAATAATATGGAGAATGTTGCCTATGGAGTCATGTTGCTCAAGCCAACAAAATAGAGTTGGGATACGTTAAAAATAACTTATGGACATGAAAATATTATTTCTCATATTTATAAGATTCATGAGCAATTGTTCACACTTAGATGAAGAGATCGCTTAGTTCAGGACATGTATGTTTCTTTTCGTGCACTACTTGATGAGTTAGAGGTCTATTAGTTATTTGTAGTCAATATCTTCAAGATGAAAAAATATCATAAAGAACTTGCCACAGTTATTTTTTTGACTGCACTTGTTCCTGTTATTTCATCTAGATTCGTGGTCAAATTCTTGGAATTGATGGTGTTCCATCCCTTTCACGCACTTTTTTACATGTTTTACAGATCTCCACTAGCATACTTGCTATAGTATCAGATTAGTACTACTTGTGGTCAGGGATGTAAATGTAGTCGTGGTCGTTTTATGGGAGGCAGATGTGATACTCACCAATGTGATCACTGTGGCCCAATCAATTATATTTTTAGTAGGTGTTGGGACAAGGTAGGCCTACCTTAGTAGGCTTAGATTGCTTCCATAGAGACTGTTAATTAGACGTCTTTCTTCATAGTGATCATATTTCAGGCTGACTATGAGAAATTCTTGTAATTGCAAGTTACCCAATCCTTTATCATTGCTTCACATACTAGCACTTCAGGTATTAGTGTTCTTTAGCCTCTCAGGATAGTTCCTGTATTATAGACTTTGATGCATTTTCTCATATGTCAAGTAACTATGATTTGTTTATTTGTTTTTCTAGATTATCTCATTGTCAGTGGTCGCAATTACCTTGTGTCTAGAAAAGGGGTTATTCATGCTTCTCTTTAAATTAGTTTTGATAAAGTTCTTTATGTGCAGTTAATCTATTGTGTATTAGTACTATTACAAAAGTCCTGTATTGTTATGTGACTTTTTCCTTTTTATTGTATTTTTCAGAATCTACTGACAGGGAGGAGATTGATTTAGGTTATGAGCATAGTCATGGTGTTTATTTACCGGTTTGTGATGAGATACCTCGTGGGTTGGTATTTGTAGTTAGTATTCCAGAGTCATCTCTTTTGTAGCATTATCCTCTTGATCATCCCTCTTATCGTAAATTTTGCCTTGGATTTCTATTCAATCTATTATACGTGAGTTGTGTAAGTTAGATAAGTATCATTGTGCTACTTATAAGAGTTTGTCTCTTACAACTAGTCAGAGTCTATTTGAATTGGTCTATTGTGATATTTAGGGACCTACTCGTCTTCAGTCTACATGTGGTTATAGGTATTACATTATCTTCATTGACAATTATTTTCATGTCTCTTAGGTATATTTGCTTAAAGATAGAATGTACATCTTGGACGATGTCAATTTTTTTTTTGCTAAAATAATAAATCAAATTTCTACTTCTCTAAAGGTTTTGCCTTGGAATTTGTTCAACATGACTTTCAAAATTATTGTACATCTTTAAGTATTCTATATTAGACCTCTTATGTTTATACATCTTAATAAAATGGTGTGATTGAATGAAATATAAACACATTTTAGATGTGACCTACATCGTTATGATGCATATGCATGTTTCAAAATTCGTACGATCTATTGCAGTCTTTATTGCTTCTTACCTTATCAATAGAATACTATTTGGTGTCTTTGGTGGTGAAATTTCTTTGAGGAGTTT
The DNA here is from genome assembly GCA_024699735.1 of Posidonia australis. Lineage (NCBI taxonomy): Eukaryota > Viridiplantae > Streptophyta > Magnoliopsida > Alismatales > Posidoniaceae > Posidonia > Posidonia australis. The sequence goes on from JAMKQA010005598.1 coordinate 13,228, forward strand.
GTCTTGATATGGAGTTGTTTCATTTATCTCCTAAAATGTTTAGATGTGTTGCCTTTGTTCAGCATTTTTCTCCTAGTTTTGATAAATTATTGCGTTCTATCAATTGTGTTTCTGTTGGTTATTTTCATACTTAGAAGGGCTATCAACGTTATCATCCTCATACTCGATGATATTTTGTTTCTGTTAATGTTACATTTTTAAAGTCTCAGCCTTATTTTAGTTTTGTTGATATCTTTTCTGATAGTGTCTTGCTTCCTTCTCTTGTTGAGAATGGTACAGTACTTGAAGATTGGCCTATAGTGATAGCACCACATCAGACACTTGAGCTTTATTGGTAAATGCCATTAACAACAACCACATTAACCACCCCTTGCTGATCCCATTGCCCCATCTAGGGATTTGCCCACATTTACTTTTGACTTACCTATTATGTTGTAGAAGGGTAAATGATTTCCTGCTAATCTTATTTCTCTTTTTATATCCTATGATTGTCTTATTCTTTTATTTTGTGGTTTGACCTTCATTTTTTCTGAGTTTATTCTCAAGAACTATCAAGAAGTTCTTCTTCTTCTCCATTGGAAGGTTGCCATAAATGAAGAAATACTAGCATTGTTATCATATGGAATGTGGGACCTAGTAGTTCACCTTGTTGGAACTAATGTAGTTAGCTGTAGATGGATCTATGTAATCAAATACACGCCTAATAGATCTGTGAATAGATACAACGTTTAGTTGGTGGCATAAGGTTTTACACAGACCTTTGGGATTGATTATGTTGAGATTTTTTCTTCTACGGCTTACTTAAATTCTATGTGTGTGTTGTTGTCTATTGTTGTCAACCAGTTATGGGATTTGTGTTAGTTGGATGTAAAAAATGTTACTTTACAAAATAGGTACTCATGGATCAACTTCTTGGGTATGTTACTCAGGGAGAGAATCATGTTTGTCTACTTTAAAAGGTTATTTTTGGTTTAAAGTGAAGTCCATAAGCATGACTTGAAAAATTTAGCAATATTGTTATAGGATTTGGGTTCCAAAGATGTGTTGTTGATTACTCTGTATTCATTAAGAAGCTAGCTAGTGGTTGTGTACTTCTAGTGGTGTATGTGGATGACATTATCTTGACAGGGTGTGACTTTATAAGCATCAGTAAGACAAAAAAGTTTCTGAAAAGGCATTTTATCATCAAAGATATAGGTAAATCTAGATATTTTTTGGGAATTGAACTTGTATATGGTAGGAATAGAATGGTATTGCCTTAGAGGAAGTATGCTTTTAATTTCCTACAAATGGATTTTCTTGCATCTAAACTAGAAAGTACTCCTATTAACCACAGCTTAGGTTTTTAGGATGACTCTTTAGAGGTTGATATCGACGATTGATTAGGAAGTTGTTCTATTTGATAGTTACTCAGATATTTTTTATGCAGTAGGCCTTCTTAGTCAGTTTATGCATAGACTCAGGATTATCCATTGGTAGGGTGCACTATGTGTATTAGCCTACATCAAAGGCTTTCCTAGCAAGAGTCTAATCTATAAAAAGAATGAACTTTTGAAAGTAGAAGTTTATTCCTATTTTGATTATGTTGGTGACAAAGGAGACAAAAAGTCAACCTTAAGGTATTCCACATATGTGGGAGGTAGTCTAGTCACATGGCGAAGTAAAAAGCAATAGTGTCTTTTGATTTAGTGTAGAAGTAGAATATTGTTTAATGGTATAAACAACTTGCGGATTGATGTGGCTCAGGTCCTTGTTAGTGGAGTTTGGTTTTACTGTGAAGATTCTTATGCTTATACATTGTGATAACTAAATAGTAATTTTTATTACCAACAATTTAACCTTCCCTGAATGGACAAAACACACTGAGGTTGATTGCCACTACATGTGTGATATTGTGATGAGATGGATCATTGCCATTTCTTACACATTGTCTTCCAAACAGTTTGCAACATCTTTACAAAAGGATTGAGTCTAGGGGTGTTTGAGTCTTATTATAATAAGCTAGGTATGACTAATATACATATATTCTAGCTCGAGGAGTGTCAGTTTGAGGATGAGTGTTAGAGATATTATTAGATATATCTTATATTATATGAGTGTTATATGGATTATTGGATACCATGTATTACGATATCATCTCATAATATGTATATATATATATATATAGAGAGAGAGAGAGAGAGTATATCTATTACATGTTCCCTCCAAACTCGAAATAGCTTTTGCATCTATAGAAATTTGGATTTTGGTTTTTATTTTTTGAAATTTTAAAATTAAAAACCATTAAAACCCCCCTTTCCCCCTCTCAAACCACCCTACGCCCATAGTGCCACTTAAAAACCTAACGCCTCCCTACCCTTTCCCACACGAGAGTTGCTTTCCTCCCTTCCTTGTGAGTTGCCTTCCCCGTTCCTTGCGAGCTGCCGCGACTGGAGATCCTGCCGCCTTTCTTATCCTATTGTTGGAGATCTCTCGTCATTGTTGTGATGGAGATTGGGAGCATGGATAGGAGTAGATTTGTAAGATCGAGAGATCAAAGGTGTGGACGCGAGCAGATCAGAGAGATCCCTTGCTCCCATCGACACCCAGATCAAGATCTCCACCATCCACCCCTTCGTCTTCCAGTTGATCTCCCCTCGCTAACTCTGACCGCCCTGTCCACGATCATGTTTGTTTTTATTTTGTAAACCGTAATAATCCCATATTGTGTACAGATCCCTTGCAGTGGTGGCAGTCCTAGTCGATCTCCTCCCCTCGTCGACTCCAACTGTCTTATCCACGATCGTGTTTGTTTTTTATTGTAAACCATAATAATCCAATGTCGTGTATAGATCCCTTGCGGTGGTGGCAGTCTTGTGTTTCTAACGATAGCTTTGGGCTTTGATGGCTATCCTTTCTTAGGGGTGGTTGATGGGCTGAAGTTTGGTGGTTTTTGACTATGTACTCTGGTTCTGTTTGCTTGATAGGGATCATCAGCATTGTTTCTTCTCTGACATAGTCCAAGGATTATTTTGGTTTTTTATTTTGTGTAGTTGTCTTATGCTCCTTCGTTGCTTCTACTATTATTCTTGTTTTATTGTTCTTGTGTGATCTTTTGGTTATGTTTGGGAAGTTTGGTTTGTTATTTAAATGACACTGTGATGTTGGTGGTGGGATCTGTTGATAGAAGTGTTCTGTAATCATAATTGTTTTATTTTGTATTCAACTTAGTAATACTAAACTGGTTTGTAATACATAATTGTTCTGTAAAGTGAAAAATCATTATTATTTTAGTAAATACCGATTAATAAAATATTTTTAACCAAATGTAATGGTAGTTATGTAATTATTTTTAATTTAGTTCAATAATACTAAATCAAAAATCAACATATAATAACATTAAACATTGAGCGATACAAAATTATTTTTTATTCAGTTCAGTAAAACAAAACTATTTTCATTCAATTTAGTAATACTAAATTGAAAAACTAAACTATTTTAAATTCAGATTAATAATTACCATACTTAACTGTAATTAAATAAAAATTGAAAAAAATTTCCTTCTAAAAAAAAAAACCACTAATGGTATTATTTCAAAATAAATGGTTTTGATAGACAATCAAATCAATATCTAATGGTTATATTACATTTTTTTTTTTCAAAATAGTTAATTCGAGGGACGATGCAATTAATCTGGCTCCTACACACACACACACATATAAAATCTCTCTCCTAGTAATAAGATGTACATTATTATTCTCTTTAATCTCTAACAATCTTCTTTCGTCATTTTAATCATCAGTGCTCTTAATTGTTAGCTCAAACTAGTAATACTAATTGCAATGCATTCAATGGACATTTATTGTAGGGATTCATGTTCTGTCTCCAACAAATTGCATGTATCTTCTCTATTGTTGCATGTATTGTTGGTAGTGAGGAACTTTCACAGGCTTCTCAGCTTCTTAATTGTTTGGCGGACATGGTCTACTGTAGGTAAGTATATAGCTTGCTTCGGAGTTTCAGTTTATTTGTTCATAAAATACAAACTAATTTTTTTTCCTCATCGAATTTTCTTTCCACAGCGTCTGTGCATGCATGCAGGTAACTGAGAACAATTTCATTCATATCAAACTCTGATGCCACATAATGTTTGACAAGTTTGTATATTGATTCTAATATAACTAAAATGTGCAGACCCAGCACAAGATTGAAATGGATAAAAGAGATGGCAAATTTGGGCCACCTGGAGTTATGGTGGCGCCACCAGTGCAGCAGATGTCTCGCCTAGATCAGCCGGTTCCACCACCTGTTGCAGGATATCCACCTCATTCATATGGGCAGGCCTACCCACCTCAACAGCCCTATGGACAGCCCTATGGACAGCCTTATGGGTACCCACCTCCACGCCAGGGAGTGGCACCTGGTTATCCTCCCCCCGGTTACCCACAACCAGGATATCCAGGTTATCCCAAGTAAACCATATACATTCTATTCTTATCGTTGATTCATAGTTTGAAATTGTTATGGCATATATTGACCAAGAAAAGCACTTGTGATGGTATGGTATCTCGGCTATACATGGATTCATTAGAGGCATCGCGTGTTTGTTGACATATTGTTATAGCATACATTAATGGTGTGAATATGAAGCTTAAATTTGCCTGAGTTTCGTTGGTCCCCTGTCAAATTTTCCTTAAGTGATTCAACTGCATTGTGCATTGTTTCTGAGCATTATGTTTTTCTCTATAAAATATTTAAATTCGAAACTAGATGCTAGGTTAATGCTATTGAAAATTCTGCAAAAAAGGGGCCTTTGCACCTTCCTGGTTTGCATTATGTTTTTCTCTATAAAATATTTAAATTCGAAACTAGATGCTATGTTAATGCTATTGAAAATTCTGCAAAAAGGGGCCTTTCCAGCTTCCTGGTTTGCAAAAAGGGGCCTTTGCAGCTTCCTGGTTTGCTTTCAAATCTTAAATAAGAATCAGCAAAAAAATGCAGTCCTGGAAGTGGTTACCGCTATTCCACGTTCTGGAACCCAAATTTCCAATCCTCCGTGTGGTAAACATCCAATTCTCGTATACCGTTCACATCCTATTATTTCTTTATTATTCTTATTGATTTTTATTTATTAAAGTTGCATAAGCTCAGATTTGGTAGATGGCAAATTAGACGCTTGTGAAGTATAGAATAGATATGGAACTGACCATAGTACGGTAGGTGTACATGATTTGGTTTGATTCTGGATCAAATCATAATTGTATTAATTGGGTTAGGAGAAATTAAAATTAAATAGAATCATTTAATTATTGAAATTAAGTCAAATAATTAAGTTTTTGATTTGATTTCGCTTGGTTCATGGTTTTTTTCTTATTCTTTAAGTTAGTGGTTTATAAGATTAAAATAATTAAAATATTAATCAATAATTAGTTAAAATACAACACATGAATATGCATATTATGTTTTTCTTAGCTTAGAAAATAGTTTTTAAAGTAATGTTAAAATTAATATATAATAATATTCTAAAATCATACTTGTTTATTTTTTATTACCTTTGACTTAAATTAAAAATATAAATTCTTATCGACACTTGAAATATTTATTAATATGTATGTGTATGTAGATATAGATGTCTGCTTACATAGGTCGGTTTGGTTTGGTTACATTAGCCATTCAAATCAAATCAAATTAGCCATTCAAACCAAATGGAACAATTGTTTATAGAAAAATCAAATCAAATTGTAAAATAGTTTGAACCAAGAAAGCGCATTCGCACTTATTGCGACTTTGAAGCCTGAAAAAATAATGTATGTGTATCATATAGTTTTATAAAATGAAATATATTACTCATGAGACGAGATCAGTTATGGTCCTGTATTAGTAGAGGTGTCAATTGGCTCGGCCTGGGCCTCGACTTGGCCCGTAAATTAGTCCAAACTGGTCTGACCTGGCAAAAAATCAGGTTAGGGTCGACCCAGCCCATTACGGGCCATGAGTTGTACTGGGCCCATGGGTTGGGCTTGTTTAAGTAGGACCATGAACGACTCGATTTTAACGATAGGTCGAGCTAGGTTGGGTAGGGTTGGGTCGGCCCGTTTTTTAATAAAAAAAAAAAATGAACATTGCTGCAACGTTCATGTGAACGATGCTGCAACGTTTTAATTTTTTTTTTTAAATCAAAAAATTCTCTCTTTTTCTTTCTATAAATTCCACTCATTTTTCTCATTTTTTCGCAACTCCTCTCCTTCTCAAATTTCAATCTCTCTACACTACACTCTTAATTTTCTCAACTCTTCTCCTTTATGGCCTTGTGGAATACAAGTTTGACTCTAGACTCCAGTCTTTAGTCTTCATCAAACTCCGGTCTCCAGCTCCAACCGTCCAGCGGTCCAACATCTGTGCCCATTGACAACTGGTCAGGTGGTAGGCGTCCATAAATTTCTTTACTTCTAATCCCTTTATTTTTGGGTAGGTTTTTTTTTTATTATCAATTTTTTTAGCCTTAAAAATGGATTATCCTTTTAATGTAGGAAGTCATGATTATATCTATAACCGTACCGAAGAGTCACAGGAACCCCAAATCACAACTCCACAAACACAATCTACACGAACTAAAAAACCTAGGAAGTAAAGCTCATGGATTTGGGAACATGTAACCTAAGATCTCATAAATGAAAATAAATATTATTGTAAATATTGTCGTTCAGGATATACTTGTCTTAGGAGTGGAGGTGTAGGTCATATTGTTAGGCATTTAACAAAATGTATAGTAGCCCATAATAAAGATAATAATACATACTTAAGACAATCTAAATTACATGTTGGTTCTAGTGGAATAATTAATTGGAAATATAATATAGAAGAAGCAAAATATGGTGTAACAAAATTTATAGTACAAGATGAATAACTTTTTAATTTTTCTGAAAATAAAAGATTTGAAAGTTGTGTACAAAATTATTTAAACCCACAATTTAAAGGTCATTCTAGAAATACTACTAAAAATATAATTTATAAAACATTTAAAAAAGATAAAGAAATTTTAATTGGAATGTTTTTTAGTTTATTATGTAAAAGATCATTAACTTGTGTTGTTTGGATAGGTTCAAATAATTTTTCTTATTTATGTTTAACAGCACATTGGATAGATATACAACGGAATTTACAAAAAAAATTAATTGCTTTTAGACTTTTTGATCATTGTAGACATCCCATTTTGACAGTCGTTTGTGGTGGATTTCTCGAGAAGCACATTCCAGTGGCAGCGAGGCACTTCATCCCTGCATGCCCACTATACACTCCAAACTCACCACTAACCCTAATTTCAACTCTAAATCCATCCTAAACCTTGAACCAATCCTAAACAAACCTTAGTCACACCATTAGCCCATAACCTTCCAAACCTGAGCATAAACCCACACTCTAGCTTAATCCAACCAATAAACATAAACTCTATGGCCCAAACACAAATCCGTCCCAAACTCTAAACCCAGTCCAACACCATTAACCCATGCCAAACCCAATAACCAATTTAAGCCCAAAATCCATTGCAAAACCTACTTAAACCAAAGTCCATAAAACTAGCCTAAATCCTTTTCAAAGCCTAAACACAAGCCCGATAGTCCACTTAACCACATGCCCATGTAACCCACTAGCCCAAGAAACCTTCCACGTACCCATGCAAAACCCACCAACAAACCACCAAACAGCCAACACCTCACCGTCCTCTTCCACTTTTTCCACAGATGACAAGCCACGCACTGCCAGCAGCCTGCCACCACCACGCCATCTGCACCTCCCGTCCAGCAGCCTGCCATAGCCACCCACGCCTCCCAGCAGTCGGCATGCAGCAAAGCAACCCCTGCTGTCCCCCTCGGTTGCAGCCAGAAGCCAGACCTCGAGCCAGCCTCTTCCTTCTCTATCATCAACTTTGGCAGCAAGGGAAGGGAGAAGGAGGAGAACCCAACAGACCCACCTCCACAGCAACCAAGCCCTCCTCCTTCCTCTTCAGCCACCCTTACAGCCTTCACGTTCTCTCCACCTCCTTCCTGCCAAAGAGCAAGCCTCCAAACAGCAGCTCTCCTCCACGTAGCCTCTTCTTCAGCCACCAAGAGCTCCTCTTTCCTTGGCCACCCAACACAGCAGCCCCCTCTCCACAGCCTTCTCACACGAACCCACCTACTACTCCAGACCTCCACAGCAAACCAACGAGCAAACCACCAGCTGAGCACCCAACCTCCACTGTCCCAAGCAGCCACGACCCAATACCTCCATCTCTCCTCTCACTCCAGCAACAGCCTTCTCATCTCCCTCCACCTCCTTCCAGCCAACCTTGCTCCTCCACTGAACCCCTCACCACAGCACCCATCTAACCAGCCCAGACCTCACCCTCCATCCTCCTCCTCTCCTCCTTCTTCTCGGTCTCTTACTCTAACGAGCCACCGCCTCCTCCTCTTCTCACCACGAACCCAACAAGCCAGACCTCACCCTCCATCCTCCTCCTTCTTCCCCATCTCTCTCTTACATCGCAACCAAACCTCCATCCATCAAACCAGCACCCCCCACGTCTTCCAGAGCTCCCCTCCACTGCACAAGCCCTCAGCCTCCTTCACACGAACCCACCTACCGCACCAGACCTCCACCACAACCACATAGACTCACCTCCTACACCAGCCATTCGTCCTCCGCCAACGAGCAAAACTGGCAGACCACCACCTCCACTGCACCAGCTTCACGTCCTCCACACGAGCACGACCCAGCAGCCATCTTCCAAGCCACCGAACCCATCAGCCAACCAAAACCTACAGCCAGCCACACAACGACACCAGCCAAGCCAACTGCCACCTCCCAACGCCATCCCTGTAAGCCACAAACAGCCCTCAGCCTCCACCTTCTCCACGTCCCAGCCACCCTCTTCCACACGTGCCAACCGGCAGCCACACGTCGCCTCCTACCATAACCCAACACAAACCCAACCTCCGTCCACCTTCACCAGCCCTCAGACCTCCACGACAACCACATAGACTCACCTCCCACACCAACCATATCTCTCATACCTCTCCTTCTTCCCAACGAGCAAACCACCAACTGAACCCACAGCCACCTGCGTACACTCAAGCCCAGCCCTCCTCCTCCTCTCACCGACCGAGCCCATCAACCACCAACACCAAGCCTCATCTCCATTCTCCTCCTTGTAAAACCAACACCCAACAGACCTACAGCCAGCCCACCTCCTCCTTAACCAAGCAACCCCCTCTACGTAGAGCCCCCATGCAACGTAGAGAGAGAGAGAGGAGAGTACGAGAGAAGTTGGAGATCAGCACGTGGCACGCAGTTAGCTTGCCGACACTACTGGTGCGTCCCAATTTCGTGGAGAATAGGCACGAGCGGATCTGCCAAGACCGAGATAGGGCTGCTGGCTTGATTTCACGCCTATTCATCCGTTTCCATGCACCTAGGTATAGCCCAGCACACCCATCTATAGCCCATGCATTTTATTTAAAATACCCACGTTAATGGCTTTCATCACATGCATGTGTCATGTTACGTTTTCATTCGCTTTTAAGTCATGTACATTTGGTTTTGTTCGTGCATGTGTTTAGTGGCATCTTCTCATTTGTTAAGTATCTCTCGTATTTTGTCGTGGATTTTGGTTACTTGCAACATGGATTTTTGTGGAGTCTCTTGAGAATGGCAATGATAGTGGATAGTTGGAGAATGTTCTTGGAACGTGTCTGGAATACATGTTCATTTTGTGCATACGACCGGTGCGTATTTTCTAGGGAATATAACTTGACAAAGTTTAACCTCTTTTTCCTATTTGACAACACTCCTATCTGTTTCTTGCATGATTTTCTGATTCTAGCTTGTTTCGCTATTATCTTAGTATTCATTATTTCCATACATGTTCTATTTGCACAGTCATCATTGCGTTAATGCATACACCTCACTCACTCATTTATCATTCTATGTATTATCACACATATTATTTATCATTTCATGTTGTTCACCAATTGACATGCATCATATACGATTACCCTAAGTAGGTAAACATCTCATACACCACGGTATACATATTATCCTCCATCATTTCATGTCATTTACTCTCTTATCATTTCATGTCATGCATCATGCATAAATAGGCTTATCATGCATCATGACATTCATGCATCGCATTTGGGGCGATGACGATTACTATGGCGGACCCTTTTGACCAACAGTCTAGGGTTTACATAGCGTAGCTGAGCCCATTTACATCAAATTTCTTTTCCATTCACATCAGTTGCATCAGTATACATATGTTTTAGGTTTAGCAAGCATGCATGATAATTTGCACTTGGCGACACATAAGCGAGCGAAAGGCCTAGAAAGACCGATTTCTCGGGCGTATGGTGGTGTCTAACACTTTCTCCATGTGTAACAGGAGTTTTTACCTTTTTCCTGGCCTACAATGACCAATGTGTTGCATCTATTAGGCACGGAACATGCACACACATTCATGCATACATTTGCATTCAATTTGCATTGTTTTTTCTCGTGTTTTATTGCATCCGATTTTCCTCGTCTTTCTGGTCTTAAAAAGATTAGGTGGCGACTCCATTTTGTCCTTATCTTCTTCTTTCTTTTTTCGTGTTTTCGTTTGGTGTTTTCAAGTCAAATGTTCTTCCTCGGATTCACTAATTTCGTCGTGACCTTTTCGGTTCTTCGCGTGTCTCCCACGCACGAGGGTTGGTGTTGGTATGGTCACAATCATCCACACATTGGAAAAGCCATAACTAATATTATAGAAGATATTAGTAAAGAATTTAAAATATATAATAAAATTAATACAATATCTTTTGATAATGCTTCTAATAATAATGTTGCAGTAGGAATATTACAAAGAAATTTAAAACCTATATTAAATGATGACTTATTTCATTGTAGATGGTGTTGTCATATTTTAAATTTAATTGTACAAGAATGTATACATTGCATTTGGCCTTATATAGAAAATATAAGAGCAGCTAGATTATTTATTCAAACATTAGGTAAAAGATTTCAAGAAATTAGATATTTATGTGCAGAACAAGGTATAATACCTAAAAATTTAAATTAGATGTTCAACATAGATGAAATTCAACATATGATATGTTAACTTCATGTTTATTTTATAGTAACGTAATTACAACATATTATAATTCAAGATCTAATTATTTACTAAATGATGAAGATTGGAATAATGCTAATGTAATTCATACATTTTTAGAACCATTTTGTACTACAACTAATCAATTATTTGGTCAATATTATCCTACTAATTGTTTAGTTTTAGTTAATTTATTTAATATTACAAATACTTTTCAATAATATAGACAATTCCCACAATTTAAATATATTATTAAAATGATGGAAGAAAAATATAATAGTTATTGGGATGAGCCTCCAATGTGGTCATGTTTAGCTTTAATCATGGATCATAGGCATAGATTAGTTAATTCATGGTACTTATAGATGATATTTTTAGTAATATGAATCAAAATGAAAAAATAGATGGATATAATAATAAAATTAAGGAAACCTTATATGCATTATTTGAAGAATATGTTAATAATTGTAACATCTGGGCCTGATTATCCATTTTCATTATAAACCATGTAATTATTTGCAATATTGTGTTTAATGGTTTATTAATGGATAATCTGTTGTTTCTTGGTTGTGTGAGGTTGTGGTTGGTTTTCTATGCATCTGCCTGTGATTTGGGATCCATGTGGAGTCCGGTTGGAGGATGCATAGTTGTCTCGATTTACGTGTCGTTCTTTCCTCTTTTGTTTTCTTCCTCTTTCTCCTTCTTTTCTCTCACGAGCCACACCCTTCCACCCATTCCTCGTCTTCTTCTTCTTCCTCTTCTTCCACCCGTGCGACCAGCGACAGAGGCCCGTGCCTCCCCATCTCGTCCGAAGGGATGGGTGGCCGGTGCCAAGTGAACGGTGGCGGAAATAAGAGAGGGAGGCAGGAGTGGGCAGAGCAAAGGAAGAGTGCGGCGAGAAAGGAAAGGAAGAGAAGAAAGGAAGTTGAGACGCGTGAGTTGGGAGGAGGTGGTGAGCCGTCCGTGCGTTCCGCCGGAGCTTGTGGAGGCTTGTCGGAGTGTGGTAAGGGTCGCTTGAGGCCTGAGTCAGGTACACGATCCCTTCTCCTCATTCCGTTTAGTATTTGGTTAAAGTAGGTTAAATGCATGAAAATCGTAATAAAAGCATGGAATTTGTAGAAAAATCATAATATGTATGGAGATGAGTTCTATGATGTGTTTGTATAAGGATCATGCTAGATTGCGTGGATTTTGGGAGTTTTGTGGAGTTTTTGCCTTAAATGTTTTAAGGTTTATTTCTGAGCATGATTCCTTTACGAATTTATATCTTACTGTGTGGTTGATGAAATCTTGAATGGTTTGAAGGGTTTTGAAGTAGACTTGAGGGTCTATATCCCATGTTTTTATGAGAATTTATGGTGTTGGTTTGGGGGGTCCGGTTGGGACTCCCACTTGGGGCGATTGTTTTCGCTGCCTGGAACAGGGGTGCCTGTCTGCGAAAAATTCGATATACCAGAAAAATTCGGTATGCCGAAATTTTAGCAGATTAGGCCAGAATGTGGGGTTTCGAAAGACTGAAATCTTTTGGTCGACCGAAACAGGGGGTTTCGACATACCGAAAAAGTTCGGTATACCGAAACAGGGAATTTCGGTATACCGAATTGAAATTTTGGTATGCCAATTTTGCCTAGTCTATTAAAGGCTTTAATGTGATTTTTAGTGATGTTAAGTGGTTGTTTTGGTGTGGTGGATTTATGTGATTGGTGTTTGCCCCGTGTAGTAACATGGAGGCATGTTGTACCCCAAACAATGGATTTGGGTGTAGTTTTGGGTTTTGACCCTATAAAAAGATGGTTTTGTGTGGTTTTTGGGCTTTAGACCCAATTTATGGTTTTAATGTGGCTTTGATGGCTTGTGTTGGGACCCCAGTGGAGGGTCAAGTGTTGCAAGGAACAGAGTCCTGCAACGAAAAGA
>JAMKQA010005599.1:0-19384 GCA_024699735.1 Posidonia australis
ATACAATTTGAAACTATACAGAAAACACTTTATAATCTTTTTCATCCTTTAATATTTATGAAAATATGTACTCATAAGTAATCATCAAAATTAATGCATTATTTCTAACAATAATGTGTTAAGGAACCACGGGGGTTGGTGTCGACAACGTGGTGGGAGTATGAGACTCCATTAAAATCAGTTGCCAAACACGACTGTGGTTGTCGAGCTTGAGACAGTGTAGGTTGAGCCTGGGTCATTGGACCTAGTTGTTTGGGTCACCGAGCTCGTGATGGTGTAGGCTGAGCCTCAGTTATTGAATCTAGTTGTTCGGGTCACCAACGGTGTAGACTGAGCCTAGGTCTTTGAACCTAGTTATTCGGGTTACCGATGGGACGTCAGACAAAGACGTATCCCCGTGCATATATAAAAGAGATTGAGGCTGGTTGGCCGGGGCAGTGCAGGGACGTAGGGGAAATGATGTCCTCTCCTACTGCTTGCGTGCCTGGTTATCCCTGATCAAGGTAATATCAGTAAAGAAAAGTGGAAATGAATAAGAAAAGAATGTGATTTTGAGAAATAAAAGAAATGTGATTTGGCTAGGATTGGACTTATGAATGGTCCTAAAATCCTAGAATAAAATATTGACTTTGTTTTAGCCAGTTACCAGCCAGTTTTTATGATTTTGGTTTTGAGCCCGAGAGGCATTGGGTTTTAAGCTGGATCTGATTGGAAACGAGGTTTCTCATGATATAAGTTTGAAAGTGGTTTTGGTCTTGGGAAGAAATCCCAAGTAATAAAGAAGAAAGATGAGTTTTGAAAAGAGTATGAATTTGAGATCAAACTCTCAATTGATTTCAAACGAAAGGAAAAATGGATTTTAAAAGAAAATTAAGTTTTATAAATTAAAAGTTGAGTTTTTGGCATTTCATTGGATTTCGTTGTTTGTATGTTTAGGGCACGTACTGGGTGACTTAGATGTCACTCACGCGTGCTTGTTTGGTTTTCAGGTGCAGATTGAGTGCAGTCGAGTTCTGGTACCGGAGTCGGAGCTTCTAGCCGCATATTGTTTCCTAGAGGTGAGCCTTAGTTACAGTTATTTAATTTTACTGTAATTAGTGTAATTTTGCTTATGATACTATGATTTAGGTAACGTGTCTGGGTTCGGAGCGTTACAACAAGATACAACAAACTTTTTGTAAATAACATCTTTGCTCCAGATGTTCGGAATGCAATTGTTATTAATCCATGTAGTTATGATCTAGCTGAAACTTTAAATATGATGACTAAAATGCAAGCAAATTATAGGTAGACAAGCAGAAAAATTTAGATCGAAGGATACGTGTGGTATGTCACCAAAAGGCTAAAAGAGAGTATCGTATCTTGTAACCCTCTCCTCTAACTGTATATCAAAGTATACATTTTTTGTTAAACGTGGTATCATCATACTTGATCAACTATCTCTTCATTCAACATTATACACTTTACTTGGTTAGTCTACTTCTTCTGATTAAATTGCCAATATAAACATGATGCAACCATAATTTCTCCACGACCTTGCAAGTTTCATTCAACTCAAAGATGAAGGCCTTCTTTATACATATCTTGAATGGTTGGAAGGTTAATCACTAATGTTTATAGGTTTCTAGAGAGTGATTGGGTTATGATTAGCAGCTTACACATACTATATGTAAAAATATAGAATTATACTAGATCAACTATAGTTTGTGATTCGATAAACTTAGTTAAACTCGGAGGATGAAGACACTATATACAAATTATCTTGAATTATCGGAAGGTCATAGAGGTTTTTAGGAACCTAGAGAGCGATAATTGAGATTAATTTAAAGATTTCTTTAGAATAATTAAATTGTAATATCATGAGTTTCAAAGCTCAATCTATTGGAACTCTATTTACCCAAAGAAATGAGATTTTAGGTCATGTAAGACAAAGTTTAAAACTATGTTGAGGATTGGAGATTCCTAGGCTCTCAAGAAGTTTACTTTTAAGACTAGTTCTACAACTTCTACAGAAAACTAGCTTACTATGAGACAATTTGGGATCATTAACATATACAAAATTCCTTTTAAAAAACCATTTTTGTCAAAAAAGCATCTAATGTCCACTAAAACCTCATATAAACCCCCAACCATAGACCACTCCCTTGCCCCTATTCCCCGCACATCCTCCTCTTCCTTCCACCCTCTCTCCTTCTCAAGGCAAAGATGGAGTTCCTTTACTTCAACGTCCCTTTTCATGAGAAGAACATTGCTATCACCATAGCACCTCTGTTGTCATGGGCAACAAGGATTATGCCACCAAGAAGATGGCTTGTCTAAAGGCAATGGTAAAGGTGGTGGTAAAGGTGATAGACAAAAATTATAAGTAGACAAATTTGAGGAAGTCGAAACAAAGGTTATAAGTCATAAGCTACCAAGAGGTTAAAAGAGAAAAGTAGTCGATCTCATAATCCATGTTACAAACCTATCACAATGGTCTAAATAAAAACCTAAAATAATTCATATTTAATCATCAATCACAATGTATAATTCAAAATAAACAACAACTAAACATTCTACTCAAAAACCTATGGTGTGTGGCTATGTGACTATCTAAATACATTAGAAAGCAAAACCACTATTAATTTGAACTTGCAAAACTCAAACCACAAGCATACATAAGTGACCACCAAAAACGACACTCCACACATATTCCAAAATAAAATCAGAAAACTCAAGAACTCTAAAAAAACAAACATGCAAGGCAAATGCATTTCCAAAATGCGTAAGAGCCAAATTGCAATTCAACTAACTACAAATAGATTTGTGGTTCACCTCAAGAATTACAGATGTGGAAAGAACTCAAAATCTCTAGGGAGCATGCAAAATATCTAAAACATGCATCTTCCTCAAATCTCAAAGCTTCAAAACACAAAATCACTAGAAAACATGATGCATTCAATCTATATGACATGTATCAAAATGTCATATAAAAAATCGATGAAAACATCACTCAACACACACAAAAATCTATTGTGTTGTCCGACACCAAACAATTGACACTGGCCCACAAGCAGTAGCCGAAGTGTACTACATTGTTATGATCAAGCTACCTTGTAAGGAGCCTATCCTTCTTGGGTCCAATTTCTAAAGAACCCTTTACATTGTCCACTATAAGACGTCATCAGAAATAAGGCACATGTATATCCCGCTCTCCCTCCTTCCAAAATGCAAAGATGGAGTTCCTCTACCTTAGCGTCCCTTATTACAAGAAGAACACTGTTGCCATCATAGCCCAACTATTGTCGTAGACAACAAGAACTACGTCGCCAAGAAGATGGCCCGTTTAAAGGTCATGGTGAAGGCAGTGGTAAAGGTGATAGACAAAAATTATGGGTAAACAAAGTTGATGAAGTCAAAACAATGGTTATAAGTTGTAAGCCACCAAAAGGTTAGAACAAAGAAGTAGTGGATTTCATAATCCTTGTCACGAACCTATTGCAATAGTCAAAATAAAAACTTAAAACAATTCATATTTTATCATCAATCACAATGTATAATTCAAAACAAAGAACAACTAAACATTCTATTCAAAAACTTGTGGTGTGTGGCTATGTGATTCTGTCTAAATGCACTAGAAAGCGAAACCATTGCTAATCTATTCCTCCAAAATTCAAATCACAACAATACGTGAGTGACCAGCAAAAAAGGTTATCTAACACACATTCCACAATAAAACTGAAAATCTTAAGAACTTTGAAAAAAACAAATGTGCAAAGCAAACATGCGTCCAAAATGTGCAAGAGTCAAAACTGCAATTCAACTAACTACAAATAGATTTGTGATTCACCTCAAGAATCATAGACACAAAAAGGACTTAAAATCTCTTAGAAGCATGCAGAAATATCTAAAGCATGCATCTCTTTTAAATCTCGAAGCCTCAATGTCACGTCCTAAATTCTCCACAATAATTTAAACAAATTAAATTACGGGAAAATTAAAGCTAAACAGTAAACATCTAACTACCAAGAACCTGTGTGTGCGGCTAGGGGACTCTGATCTA
The DNA here is from genome assembly GCA_024699735.1 of Posidonia australis. NCBI lineage: Eukaryota > Viridiplantae > Streptophyta > Magnoliopsida > Alismatales > Posidoniaceae > Posidonia > Posidonia australis. Next base: position 4,043 of record JAMKQA010005599.1, read on the forward strand.
TATGCACTATGCTAAACCAATTGCACATCTGCACCTGCAAACCAAAACCACAAGGAAAATGCATGAGTGACCAAAGTCACCTAGTACGTACCCCACGAAAACTGCGGAAAACAAAACTATAATTAATTTTCCTTTTAAATTCATTTCGCAAACTCTTTTCCCAAAACCTCGTAAACCAGGCCCACACCGGCCAAAACCACAACTGAGGCTCTACTAGCCCAAAGCCACAAGCAAAGGCCCTCAATGGCCAAAACCACACACAGTGAGTCGGGAAGTCCGGCGCCAGGCAACCTAACTCTAGCCACACGCAGTCCCCTGAGGAGTGACCACAACGTTCTACACTGCCACGGTGAAGCCACCCTGTGCAGGAGCGATCACCGTCCCACGATTCCCCCACTTGGAGAACCCTCACAAGCCAACCCCTCCTTGGGAAGGCTGTCCTGTCTCTTAGGACCCTACCAGATACGGAGCATGTGTCCCACCCGCACTGGCCACCATAGGGTACGCCTCCTCACGGCGTCCTCCACACACGGTGCTCAGGAGGGAGTATCAAACCTCCACACCCGACAACACCCGAGCCTCAATGCTCACAGCGATAGCAGGAGTATCATACCTCCCCGTCATATCACAAGACACATCAACCCACGGACCACAACCCTAGCCTCGAGACGACAGTCAAGGAGTCTCATACCTCCGGAACCCGACGCCCCTAAGCCTCAGGTATCTCGGCCCCCAACCTCAACCAGGGAGTCGTGCCCGACTACCCGAGAATGTCGTCACATTCCTTGGTCCCGACGACACGGTCCCACACTGTCTCGGCCCGCACATAGAAAACCAGAAAACATTTTCCAAAACAGGTCAACTATTTCCTTGAAATCCATTTTCCAAACTATTTTCATATCTTTCAAAATTCTTTCAAAATTCTTTCAAAACGGCACATCAGGTGTCCCAGGAGACCACCACTGATGGCTCACAATCCCATCTTACAGGGACAAAACACGACAATCCAGAAAGCCCTCGGAAAAACACATTTATAAACTCATTTGGGTCCTGATTCGGCATGTCGAAATTCAGGTTCGGTATGCCGAAATCTACTGATTTGGTCGATCGGGGTGATTCGGCAAGTTGAATTGACCAGAGAACCAAACTGGCAAAAAACGGTATATCAGACGAAATCGGTATACCGAAATTCACTGATTCGGTATGCCGTTTTCAATTCGGTATGTCGAATTCTGCGATTCCAGAAAACGGCCTAAAACCCTACAGTCCGAAATCACCCCAATTGGGACCTCCGATCGGACCAACTAAACAAGCACCAAAAATCTTGCATAAAACATATGGTGTAGACTCTCGAGTCTACTCCAAAACCCAACAAACAAAACTAAAATCCATTCACTATGCATGAAGATATAAAATCGGAAAGACAGAAGGGTCAAAAAGACCCAAAATGCAACCACTAGCATAAATGCCCATAAATGCTCCATAAATTTCATACAATCCTAGAAAAGTAAATTTACCTAGGTTCCATGCAATCCTTGCATTTTCTATCAATTTCATACTCTTTGTTACATGAGGTGGAGATGCGTACCTGAAAACGCCTCCGGCGATCTCCGACCGACTTCGGCGAGCTCAGACGCAACTACGGCCACAGGAGCACTCCACAGCCTCGAAGACGCTCCACCCAAGCTCCACGCACCGCCACAACCACTGCAACCCTCCGCTTCACTCCCTCCCTCTCTCTCTGTCCGACGACGCGTGAGAAGAAGGAACATGGGATATGGGTGGAAGGAGGAGAAGGGCGGAAAGAGGAAGGAGGAGTGGGGAGGATGGAAAGGAAGGGTGGGGTAGGAGATGTGCGCGCTGGGGTGGAGAAGGAAAGAAGAAGAAAGAAGAAGAAGGCGGCGAGGAGAAGTGCGATGCGGCTTATAAAGCTTGCGCCCGCAGTAGCTGGGAACGTGCTCACCTACGCGTCTCAGCCACTGGTACACCGCACGAGCAACCAACCACTCGGCCCAACCACCAGCCACAACCAACAACCCACAAACGGGGGCCCCACAATGGGCTCCACACGTACAGTGCCACAATGCACAGTGCTAACCACCCACAGGGACACGCAAATAGAAGCCCACCCATGAGGCCCAAGCCCAAAAACACAAAACCATATAACGAGCCTTGGAACAGTAATACCCGTCCAAGAATAAAATGTAAATAATTACAAAATAAATTTTACGGGTATTATACTGAAAGTACCAAATCACCAGAAAACATTATGCATTCAATTTATATGACATGCATAAAAAAGTCATATCAAAAATCTATGAAAACATCACTTAACACACACAAAAACTTGTCATGTTGTCTGACACTAATTAATCGACACTGGTTCACAAATAGTTATCGAAGTACACTGCACTGCCATGCCTGAGTCACCTTGTGAGGAATCCATTCGTCCTAGGTCGAACCTTTGAAGAACTTTCTACACTGTCCACTCTAGGACGTCACCAAAAACGAGGCATGTGTATATTTTGTTCTGGCCAAACAACGCAGAGTTCATCTCTCGACATTCTCACTCTCGGTACCCGAGTCAATCAGAGTTTCATACCTCCTAACCTTGCCCAACACTTGTCACTTGAACCTTATCCTTTGGTTTCATGAATTGACTACTCAAAGGTATTACATTCCTTGAATTTGTTGACACAATTCCTTGGGCCTTTTGGTTTCTAAACTTCAACCTAAGCCTTGTACTCAACCACCCAGGAGCATCGTCATGCCTCTTGGTCCCGACAACACGATCCTTTAGCTTATTGGTCCCAAAACAATTCAATTGTAAAACCTTCCAAAACCATTCTCATCATTTTTCCAAATCACTTTGAAAAATATTTAAAATTATACAAAACACTAGATTAATTACAAACTAAAATAGACCACAATCTCATGCTATTCAGGCCAAAAATGTGTAGCATAAATGCATTAATCAAACACACTAACAAAACGCACAACTTAAGTTTGATGATTATGGCATCAAAATAGAGCCCCCAACACAAACCAAAATACATCTGGAAATTCATCTCAATACCCTAGCATGTAACAATAGAATAAAAACAAAGCATAATATTCATTTAAAGTGTTCAAAAGAAAAACAAGGGTAGTAAAATTTGCAACAAAGATTTGCCAACATAGGTTGACATACAATTTAGAACATTTTGCCTGATATACCAAACTCAAGATTTTGAAATTATCTAACAAACATTTCCAAAATGATCGAAAATGGATATCTAAAACTCAAAATATCAACAAATAAAGACAACAAGTTCATACAATGAATAGTGTCGTTGCATGTTAACATGCAACAATTAATCTCAAACAAGGTATGAAAATTCATCATTTATTATTGCAAATCATACTTAAAGCTTGAATCAACATACATCTATAAATCACAACTTGATTTGCATCAAAAGATTCTCTATGAAGCATGTACCTCAAGTCCAAGCTCGCAAGCCCATAACACAGAGAACCCAAATGACCTTGTCGACAATCCTTTTTGCTGGATCTCCAAATTTTGCAAGTCAAGCCTTCAATTGAGCACAATCAAAAAGCCTGACGCCCACACAAAAGCAAACAACACAGAGAAATTCAAAGCAAACACACACGTAGAAGGGAAAGTGATGAATCATTAATAATTCAAGCTCAATTCACTTCCATGACAACCAACTGCAGAGAGAAGGTTGTTGTCGATGCTAATACTCTGGTGGTAGCATCCTTAGGCCGAACATCTCAAGAACAACAACAAGAACTTCCCTTCCATGAAAGCCCTCTCTCTTCTTCTTATCGGCTTTTGGCTCTCTTTCAAATTTCTGAAACTCTCTTATCCTTCTTCTTTGCTGCAGTGAGTGTGAAGAAAAACGAATGGTGCCGCCTTCTTATATATCTACGAATTTAAGTCATGCAAAAAAACATGTGTTGGTACACCGTACAAATACCACACTCACCTAGCACAAACATCACAATTACCTCTGCCACACTACAATCACTTGACAGCAAGGCTAGCATGTCTTCTACACTTGTGTCATCATACACCACTACATGAATAATCTCATGTACTCAATAAAATACTTGTAATATCCCATGACTATGTAATTCACTTATAACATTCAAGAACCCACTTATTATAATTAACACAATACTTGCACATACACACTTGCATGTAATCCACTTGTGCAAGGAAATGAGTCAATAAGTTTAATTACATTCAAAGTTCATCTCTAATGATCATTGATATCCAATTAAATCGAGACTATCAAATAATACAAAATCTCACTTAATAATAATAAATACCAATAACATTCATTAATTATAATAAAAAATCTCTATTTAATATTATTCTTTTATTAAATGCAACCACCAATATAATGCTAAGTGAGATAACAATCCACCACTCACAGTTTGCAATGCTCTGACTCCAGAAAACCCAAAATGTGTGGTACTAATGTGCCAATAAAACACGTGAATTGAATGTGTCAAACATAAATCACAAATGTTACAACCCCTTCTTCTAATTATATTCTTAAATTGTACATTTTTCCTTAAACATGATAGCATCATAGTTGATTAGACATCTCTTCATTCAACATGATACAATCTACTTCTAATTAAAATGACAATCTAAACATCACACAACTTTATAATTAACCAACCATCTTTCATGTTTTTGCAAGCTTCATTAAATTAAAAATTGAAGGCTCTATTTATAATTAACTTGAATTGTTGGAAGTTCGTAGTTGTTTATGGGATTTTAGGTAGTAATCGAGTTACGATTGCTAACTTATACATACTAGGAACAAAATAAAACCTTACTCGATTATCTATCTTATGTGACTCAACAAAATTTATTCAACTCTAAGGATAAACACCCTATATATATTAAATATCTTGAATCTTTGAAACGTTGTAGAGGCTTAAAGGAACCCCAAGTTCATTCTAATATTCTATTAGAGTTCTATCTACACCACGTTTGAATGGAAATTGTAAATTTTTTGTTACAAGAGAACTAAGACTTTAAGTCATGTAAGATAGAATTGGAAACTAGCTTATAGCTAGAGTAGGGGTCGATGGCTATTTTTTAAGCTATATAGTACATGCAATAGGAATAAGATCAAGTTCAGGCTAATCAAGTTGCTTAAGTTATTATCACTTCTATTGGTATCTCTGTGGGTCCTATCCATGTTTTGAAAGATTCTAATCCTATTGCTGAATCAATATATGATCGTTTGAATCCTGCATCTAGCTCAGGTGATTAAAGAAATCTTTGTTAGTTAAAAGTTTAAGAGTATTAGTCATACAAATTTTGACAATATTGGTTGCTGGACTATGTTTATAATAGTTTATTTGAGACAATTTCAGTTTTAAAACTTTATTATCCCTTATCTTTGGGATTAATTTTGGAGGTATGTAATCTAAACATTATTATTTTAGCTTGTCACTTGGTGGTGGTACTCATAGTCAAGTAAGATATTAATATTATTATCTTATCATTTCTAAAAAAAAAACTACCTTATAGCTAGAATATTCTTGTAGGCTCTCTAGAATTAGACTTTTAAGACAAATTTTGTAACTTCTACGGAAAACTAAGGTGGCATTTGGTAAAATGGTAAAAAAACAGAAATGTTGGAAAATAAGTGTTGAAAATAAGCATTTATTACTCATGCATCTTACTTGGTATATTAAATACTAAGCTACTGATATAATTATTATATTTTTTCTCTTAATTTATAAAAAAATTTAAAAAATAATAATTAAAATTTAATATACAGAAAGACCCTCATAAATATATTTATTTACACATATACTCCATAAATTCATATACATATACATCTACTCCTATAAAATTGTAATTACACATAAAATATGTGGCATTATATATGAAAGGATAAATGACATACATATAACGTTGTAATTATATTTGACTGGACATGTAAAATCAAAACATTTCATTATTTGAATTGAAGATTAACATATAATATCTAAAATAATGAATGATAATGTAATTTTTACAATTGTTAATGATATTGAATTAAGTTATAGGTTCATAAAAATCAGTGGCTGCAATCTTACTTTGATGAATAAAAAATTTAAAAAGCTTTTTAAAAATTATTAGACTTAGATATAATTTCACTAAAATTATGGATTATAAGGCAATTGCTTTATCAAATAAATATTGCAAAATATAATTTTATGTAGATTTATACAAAATATGGAATGTTTGTGTAGATTATCTCATAAAGTGCAATATGGTGTATTATTATTTTGTAAAATGTATATTACTGGTACAAATAAATATTTATGTTTTTTAGTCAAGAAATCAAATGATATAGATGGTATTTAAAATTATCTTAATTATTTAATTTTAAGTAGTAAAAATAAACAAGATAAGATTACTTATGAAATTTCACTTAAAAGTTGATGTGACTTATCCACTGTGGTCTGTGGGCAACAAAACAGGCCCATTGCTTATCTAAACAATAAACATTTAAATAGGTGTTGCCAGATCTAACTAAAAATTTTGGAATCATAACATCTAGTAATTATGCTCTCACTAAAACCTCCTATAAATCCTTGGTCCCCAACCTCATACCACCAACCTCCAACTCCTCACTTTTCCTCACCGCCTCCTCCTCTCCTCCTCCTGTTCCTCTTCCAAGGAGAAGATGGAGTTCTTCGATCTCAACGTCCCTTATCACGAGAAGAACACCATCGCTACCACCACCGCCGCCTCCGACAAAGACAACGCCGCCAAGAAGGCGGCCCGTTTGAAGGTGGCGGTGATGGCGATGGAGCTCGGCTACACCGGGGTCGCGTACGACAGGCTTCTCAAGGGCGTGATGTCCGACAAGGACAGATGCACGATACCGCCCTTCCCGCTCTCCTCCCTTCTTAAGGCCGCCCCCGCCCTCGCCGACTCCGTCAAGTTCCGCCGCCAGCTCCTCGGGGTGCCGGTCTCCGCGACGTTCCGGCAGTACAGGAGGATTACGGTAGTGGTGGACAGCGTTGTGGGGGCGTCGGTGTTGAATTCGGGGAATCCGGTGCTTAAGAGCTATGATCTGGTCGCCGTCAGGCCGATGAACCAGGTGGCGTTCGATCAGGCCTGCAAGGTTGCTGAGGTATGAATTATAAAATTCCAATCATCACACTTCAGTTAGGAATGCATGCGTTTAGTGGTAGAGATGGTGAAAGTTGTGTCGGTTTCTTGCTTGTATATGATAAATGGGTATATATTTGTCACAAATTCAATCCAATTGCATGATGCTATGGTTGTCGGTATCCAGTTAACAGGACGAAGATGCTGCTAGTCGAGAAATTTTTGCCTCAGAAAATATCTTTCAATTGCCTTTGCTGTCAACATATCAATATCTTGCTATGGTTTTCTCGTAGTCCATTGAGCAATGGGATCTTATCACTGAATAGATTCTATCTTTCAATTGCCTCTGTTGACATGATTTTGCCATAGGAAAAGTTCGCTACTCAAGCTTTGTGATTGCTTGGAGTTGTGATCTAATCCTGAAAGCTAATTAGGCTTGTTTCCAGTAGTGGCCTCATATATTAGCTTCAAATGTAAAAGAAATTTGGAGCATATGTCTAAATTATATATCTTTTGTTACTTTGAAACAAATTTTGTATAATCTCATGCCTCATTTGCTTGGATGATGAGAAGATTAATAGAATCAACTTCAATAAACAATAGTTTCATGTTGGAAGTTGCAACACAATTCATTATTCTGGAGCTACTACTCAGTTCAATGTTTTCTTGGTACAGGTTGATTTGATTGCAATCGACTTCTCGCAGAAGTTGCCTTTCCGTTTGAAGTTCCCTATGGTCAAAGCTGCAATAGAGGTTACTCAAGACATGTGCACATTTATCTAATTTACATCATATCCTTTAATTTTCAATTCAACCAGAAATATACATTTGCAAATTTTATTGATCTTTAAATCATTCCTTACAGCGTGGCATTTATTTTGAGATCACCTACTGTCAACTTATATCTAGCACCCATTTGAGGAGAGAAATGCTACCGAATGCCAAGGTGAGTTCTTTTAATAGATAAAAGTATAGAGAAGTTGGAGTGCTCATCCAACTATATTTCTCCCACAACCATTCTCGTCGCGGTTAAGTGAAATGCTCCCATGCCAGTCTCTTTTCCAGCCAGGACCCTTCTTTTACTGAGGGCAGAGTGATCAACATAATACTTTCACTAGTCAATTCAATGTTATAGATATTGTAGTCTGTTGACCATGTCAAATTGGTGGTGCTTTCAATCATATTTCTTCTTTCAAGAACATGCACGTGGATTTTTAATTAACCTATTAAATAATTTACGTGGCATCTGTTTCATATGAAAGACAAAAATATAAGAAAAAACACTTTTGACATTGAAATTTTCCAGAATCCAGAGGGTTAGATGATGCAATAGGATCACTCATTTATTCAATTCCTATATGATGGAATAGTTATAAGTATTGACTACTTGTAAAAAAGTTACAAGTATGCTATTCTGTCTCTTATGGAAAATAAAAATACTTAAGACATTGAATGCTCCCGGAGGGTGAGAGAATATAATAGTGTTACTCATTTTTTCAATGAGTTGATAACTAGGTAAGTGGATGGTTCTAATTTCTAAGTATTCTGCTATTTTCAAGCTTCTTGCATTGTATACGATGCAGCACCTAATATTGGAGCATTAACCAAGCATGATAGCTTGTGCTTATGATTTTTCCTATGATTTTTACTTTCTTAATGTTTGTTAAACTGTCGTTTTTTGGCTCTGAAGTATTCCAACTTCAGCGTAACTGAATCCAATAAGTAGTTTTATTTAGTTGAAGTGGGAATGCACTGCACATGGATAACCCTCAAATCTCTTTTTCAATTTGTGGTTCTTACTTTTTAAAATTGAAGGCAAAAACACTCCTGTGTATGCATGATGTATTTTCTTGTACACATGTCCATTGTGTTCACCATGCAGTTGAGAGGGATTTACATCTGAAATGTCTTAAACTCTTATTTAGATGCTAGTGAATTGGACACGTGGGAAGAACCTGATTATCTCAAGTGCAGCCCAAACTGCAAATGAAGTCAGAGGACCTTATGATGTTGCAAATTTATCTTCTTTGCTTGGTCTCTCTATTGAACGAGCTAAAGCAGCTGTATCAAGGAACTGCAGGTTGGTTGTTTTTTCATGTGTTCTTGTGTTGATTTAGAGGCAAGTACTTTGTTCACATTTTTGTCCTATCTTTCGAAAACTAGGTCTCTGTTAGCCAGTGCACTACGGAAGAAGCAGTACCACAAGGAAGCCATCAGAGTAGAAAGTATCTCTTCTAGTGAACTAAAAACTAGCACGGGCTTGCTAAGCAGTTGGAGTAATTGGGATCCCATCTCTAGTGGGGAGGGTGATCTGCCATCATTAGATGATTTTGCGAAGCTTTTTTCTAATGCTACAAATGTACCTCAAAAAGTTCCCAAGCGCTACTTCTCAACTGAATGTGTTTCTATTCCAGAAGATAAGCCACTTGAAAGCCAGAACTGCAATCAAGAAAATAGTTCTTCACAGAATAACCAAACTTCATTGTCTCGTGATGTTGGAGATTTGAAACCAGTTTTTTCCACAAGCAATGACATACTCGGTGTTTCTCTGGCTGCTGAAGTAGTTCCATTTCCTGCAAGACCATCGACTTTTAGTGAAGGTGATTTACTTTCACTCAGTAAACCTACAACATTTGTCACCTCTTCTGTGAAACCAGATGCTGTTGTAACTGGACAAGATCACCTCATGGTTTCAAGAACAGGTGATTTGGTTTGTGGAGTAGACCTGCAGCCAACTGATTCATCTTTTGAAGATACCATCACGAAAAGTACAGTCAGGTCAGGCTTCCCTGATGAGAATGAATGTGAGCCCTTGTTACATCCCAAGTGGCCAAAAATTTTACATGAGGAAGCTTTTGTACCTGATCTCACAGAAACTAAAGTGGATGGTGGTTCGTCAACCCTCCACACCTGTAATGATGAAAATGGAGACAAACATCATCTGGTGCAATCTAGTAGCATGGAAGCCTTGCATGGTGGTTCCATGGATGTTGATTCACCTTGTATTAGTGATGAAGATGCTAAGATTTCCACTGAAAATGATATTGATTCTAAATCCAGGGGTTTGCTAGAGGAGCAAGCTATCGATCTGCCAAAGGTTCTTGAACAGGAAAATTTTACTTCACATGCATGCAGTGCCTCAGTCCAGGAATGCTATGCAGAGACTCCACGTTGTGAGCAACAGAATGATGCAACACCAGTTGCTGACTTTGTGTTGGTAAAAGAAATCATTGACAAAGTCGAATTACAGAAGCAAGGGAATTTAGTGCCAGTTACAACTGACAAGCAAATGGAAGGTTTGGAGGATGCTGAAGGACAAGGTCAAGACCATCGTGCTTCAGCCAGTCTTCCAGACGAAAAGCACAAATCAGGTAGCATATATTGATTGTGAACATAAAACGGAAGTACACTACATTTTTATTAATATTTTGTTTGTTTATCTGGTTAAGATTGGCCTTGACTGCTCAAAAAGAAAAAGTAAAAGAAAAGATCGGCCTTGTTTTGAGGATTCCATTTGCTTATCATATCAAAACATCAACTTAATCTCATAATCTTGAACCATAGATAAAGAGGGGAGACAACACCTAAGAAAGGGTATTGTGATGTTCTCTTTGTCATGAATTTTTGAAGAGCAAAACATGAAAAACACAATCCTCTAGCTGAAAATTTGCAGGTCTTATCTGTATGTGTCTTTGTTATGAGATTCATTCCCTGTTCTGGATTAGTTTGTGCATCTTGATTGCTTTATTGTCTATGTTTCTTATCCAGTAGCATTGACTTCAGTGTTTTATTTTAAGCAATTTATGTGATTCTCTTGCTGTGACGTTTGTTTCGCTTCTGTTGTGCTGTCTCACGCAAGAAGTCATTTTTCTCCGCAAACAAGTTACTAGTTACTATCAATATCCATTAGTAAAATTGGTTGATTTTGCTTCACTTACGTTGTATCTTGTATGTTCTTCTTATGACTTAGGATTGTGCTTATCTCTTCCCTGCCATCATTTATAAAGTTTTCTGAATTCTCAACTCCTTCCCCAGAATTACATTGCAAACATTCGGTTTATTCTTAATTTTAAAAAAACAATACAGTTTGTATAATTGTTTTATTTGGTTTTTAGCATATAAGAGGCATATATTCTGTATGTTCCCTTTATTATTGATAGTGGCAGGCTATCAAGTAGGATACCACTGCATGTTTTATACTTTTTAATGCTTGCAATATTTCATGAATATGTCTATAGTTCACTTAAGAAATAAAAATAAGAATAGAATATAAAGACATAGTACTAAATGTTGAGTGTGTCGTTGAAATTTTACCAACACATGTCTTATTTTCACTTTATCGACACAACTCGGACACGGCATCAACATAGAAGTTTTCTAAACAAATATGGATTTTCTTTTACTGTGTTTCTACCAACATGATACCGACATACCGATATTTTACCAATATGTATCTGTTTTTCAACTTACCGAAGTTCGACACGAAACCGACATTCAAAACATTACATAAAGATGCTATAGTTGATTTTATCTTTCTGAAGTAACAAATGGTGAAAGAAGGCCTAAAGAAATCAAGAAGATACACACTGAATATATTACATAATGAAGATCTTCTTGGGTATGGGGAAGATCAGCTGTTGCCAGTCGGGACAGAGGATTATCTTAAGCCATAGTAATTTCGTGTCACATCTCTAAAAAGTTCAGCATCTTTGCTTTTAATATTTTCAATGATCGTGACATGTTTCAACCATGAAAAATATCTCTTTTGGTAGAGGTAACACATTATCGCCAATACCTGTCATACTATCTTGATTGTTTTTGACATTTATTTTGTCGTGCAGGGAAAAACAATTTCATACGGAAAAGGAAACACCAACTTTTCCCATTTCCTTCCAAGGGCTTCCTAAATCCCTTTCTTTTCAAAAAGAAAGTTCAGCGATTGAAGGGATCAAGAAAACATCATGCAAGTATTTATGGTGGTAATCGTTTGTAAGATTTATTTTATTATATATTCGTTCTTTTATTCTGTTGAATATATATATTTCTGGCCGATACAATTATCTTTTTTTGTTTTTTTTTGCACCATTAAAACCAAATATTTAACCCACAATCATTTAACTGGTGGGATCATTACCCAACTACTCGGATGACCTCAAGGGATCATATTTGTATCACACTTTGTTTTCGACAATGGCTAATGTATTCCCAACACATGGATGCTGGAAGTGTGGAGTTACTTATGCACCAAGGCACTCTCCTGTCCAAGTCATAATAACAAGGCGCGAATGGTTGTTTTCGGCTTTGAATTCTGATGGTTCCCATTGTTTCATCTAGCATCTTTACAACCATAAACGGCATATCTGAAAATACCTTCCTGAATCAAAGTTTACAAGCGACAAATGTAGCAGTCGTAACGGCTGATTGCCATACCTGATATTTACTGGTAAAACCTGAGCAATGATGTTGAAATTTGAAAACCGATATCTGAGTATGAAACCTCGATATTGAATTGCGTAACGACCACAAGTGGAAGATTGATACTTTAGTTCAAAATCATCTATTCGTCTATAATCATGTAGATCTTCTTTTAGTAGGGTTAGGAATTTTTCACTGTAGAGGTTATAGAAAATACATTATTAAAGTAAATTATTAAAGTAGTTGCAAAAATAATTTTGTCATCATGATTATAATCTAAAAATACTTCAACATATCTTTAAAAAAAAAAAGGTTATTTCAAATAATTAGTAGATAGTTAAACAATTTGACAACAAGTAACATTTCTAATAAACAATCAAGTAAGAATACTTAACATGTGAAATAATTTAAAAACAAAAATAAAGTGGTCTAAAAAGATTAGTATATTACCTTGATTACAAAACATGTCATGGATTGCATAGAACTAAAATCTTATATCATCAATGAATCTCAATGATCAAAGCATTATAAGTACATGAAATTTTTTAAATTGGCAATAACAATAAAAATTACTTTTATAAAATAGATGAACGACAAAGTCATTGTCCATAGATGTTTAAATTCTATTTAGATGGTAAAATAGATGAATAAAGAAAAAGAACAATTTTAAAACTAAGGTATCCAACAATCTAGAGAAGAGAGATTATTTAAAACCAATAAGGAAGGAATGTTGATCAAGAAAGTTAGATTTATATAAGGGGTAGTTTTTAAAATTTGAAATATAATATATATAGTTAAAATTAAGAAACAGATATCATATATCCATTGCATCAAAAAATTGTGACCTATGGTGGAGATCATAAATCTATTGCATCAAAAAACAATATATATAGTTAAAATTAAGCAACAGAGATCATACATTTATTACATACATCTATTGCATAAAAAAACTGTAGGCTGTGGTGGAAATCATACATCTATTACATAAAAAAACAGTATACGTAGCTAAAATTAAGAAACAAAGATCATTGAAATAAAGAGAAAACTAAAAAACTAGCTATGATGGAGGCTCATGGCTGTTGGCTCGTTGGGAAAGCGGGATTGCCTGTGGAAGCTTGTTGGAGTCCGTAGGAGCCAAAGAGGACTGTTGGAACTTGGAAGACAATGGAGGAAGACTAAAGGAGTCGAGGAGATTCGTTGATCCGAAATGCTATTACTTGTCGTCGACACTTGCCATTGGGTGGAGTCGATGGATAGGGTGGTTTTAAGATGGTTGGAGTTGGTGAGGAATTGAGGAAATTCTATCTGTGGAGGAGGAATTGAGGAGATTCCTCGTCCATCGTCATTGCTCGTTGGGCTGTCGTAGCGTCACTTCTTGATTTTAGAGAATAGGATGCCTATCGCTTTCAACCGAGAGAGAAGAGGAAGAGAGTTTGCGTGGGAGAGATCGAATCACCGAGAGGGAATTAGGGAAAGAGAGTAATGAAGTTTTATATGGGAGTTATTTGTAAAATATTATATCTAATATAATGTATTTTTTTAAAGTCCAATGGAAGTTTAGGTCCGCCCCTTTATATGGTTTGGGAACATCACCAGTGAAAATTAGTAACCGATGGCTGTAGTTTAAAAGCATTTACATCATCTAGATCCTTGTCCTTATTCCTAGACATGGAAATCAGGTTGGGCCTGGTCCAACATGGGTCCGGAAAAAATTAACGTGGGTCCGGCAGGGTCAGGCGCGTTGTGGGCCGTGGGCCTTGCCGGGCCTAACGGATAGGTTCGCCAAGGTCGGTAGAGTAGGCCCATTTAAGCCCTCAAAAACACCTTGGGCCGGGCCGGGCCGTGTACAGTAAAAAAAAAAAAAAGGCCCGGTCCGTTTTAAATTAAAAAAAAAAAACAGAACAGGGTCGAGCCAGCAGCCTAGCTCATTAAAAAAAATAATAATAACACTTAAGGGTCGAGCTAGGTAGCCTGGCTCGTTAAAAAAATAATAATAATAAAACAGGGCCGAGCTGAGCCCTGACCTAAAAGAATAATTTCAAAAATCTAGGCGTTGGCAACGGCCATTTTTGCAAAATTTAAAAAATAAAAAAAAAATCAATATTTTTCCCTATAAATACTCCCCCACCCTATTCGTTTTTCTTCACAACTCAATCTTCTCTACTACAAATTTCTCTCAATTTTCAAGTGAAGATTTCACTGTTTGGCTTTAGATTCTGCCCCGTCTTCTGCTCTCCAGACTTCAGTCTCCACGCGACACTAGTTGAGCCAACAACATCAAAATTTCTTTACTTCTAATCCCTCCAAATTCTTTAATTCTAATCCCTCCATTTTTGGGTTTTTGTTTTTGTGGGTTAAGGATTTTATTATTTTATATTCATTTTTTTATATTAAAATGAAAAATATTGGTAATGTTGGTAGCCATGACTATATCTCTAGTATGGAGTTAGATCAGCCTTAGTCTACCCCAACACATACTTTACAGTCCACAGCCACTAAAAAATCTAGGAAACAAAGTTCTTGGGTTTGGAAGCATGTTACATTAGACCCTGTAGATCAAACTAGGTGTTATTATAATGATTGTAATACCACATACACATGTCCTAGGAGAGGGAGTGTAGGTCATATATCTAGATATTTATAAAAATGTATACCCAAACATAATAAAGATTTTAACATAGATTTAAAATAATCGAAATTACAAGTAGGATCTAGTGGTATAATTAATTGGAAATATAATACAGAAGAAGTTAAGGAAGGAATAACTAAATTTATAGTACAAGACGAACAAC
>JAMKQA010005600.1:0-23487 GCA_024699735.1 Posidonia australis
TGCCGCTTTATCTTCCGAAAATCCCTGAAACGGTATGCCGTTTGATCCACGGTATGCCGTTTTTGATTTTGGCTTGAATTTTTGCGGATTTCTGATTAATACTCTGATATTTGCTGGAACAGTCTGTCGCTCTTGATGTCGGTATCTATATTTTTGAATTCATGCTAAGACACTTAAAATCTTTTTCACGTTATAATATTTATGAAAATAAGCATAATTAAATAATCATCAAAATTAATGTAATATTTCTAACATCTCTTCCTTAGGTGGCTCAAGGTGTCTCCTCATTGGTGCTTTGGACACAGTTGAGAGTACTCAGGGGTGCAAAAGAGTGCTCTGAAAATAGGTGTGCTGGTTGCTAAGAGTTGGTGAATTGCCAAGAAAACTTAAAGTGTGATTCATGGGTGGCTTTTAAAGGAGGTGAAATTGTAAAGCCTTTGGATGCCAAAAGTCCTGGAAACCAACAGACCTGCTCCAGTATAGTGCTCTCCACTTGGTTGCCTAGATTATTGACTGGACCATGGGCTTATGGTCGTGGTTTGTGCGATGATCTTGGGCTAATCAAAATGTCAAATAGGGTTCAAAAGTGGTTAAACTTGTTGTGTCCAAAGCAACATCCTTCTGGAGAATTCGCCTACGAGCCGCCTCAAAATTGACGTATCTACATGCACACCTAGAACATATCTATCCGGGCATGCTCCAACAACTAACTATCATGGCCAACCCTAGGCACACAAAGGTATGACACCATGTCTAATGGGGTGACAGACATCATGAGTGGAGGATGGGACCACGCATGAACTAAAATCACAAAAGAAAAAGGAAAATGGTTGCATAAAAAAAGCTTAGGCAAATAGTTAACACATGCTAATGGTTAAAAAGCCTAGAAACAGGTCGGCGGAGCCAAGCACACGAGAAGAAAACTGAATGGAGAGGCAGGTGATCATGAGTTGGCCGGATCTGGTGTTGTTGCACCCCTGAGCGATATGTGTATGTGGGACATGCTATCGAGGCACGCGTTTGGAATAGAGTCCAGACCTAACGAGATGATCATCTCTTTCTCTGAACAATGCATGTAATGCCATGGTCATGCAAACATTCAGAAGACTAAAACACATGCAGAGCGAGGTAAAGCTTCAAGAAAAATGAAGGGGGCAAGCCACGGTTTCCTCACTGTTCCCATCGTCGACATCATCGCCTGTCGAAGCTCGTTCGACCATGGAGATGGCCTGGGCTCGAGTGTGGCTATGAGGCGGCAGGAACTTGGATTGGAGGCGGGGAGGTTGCCTTGGAATGACCTGGCTCAACACTTAGTGGCCGGAGGCCTCGTGTCGGTGACGACTGTCTGTCGACGAGAGGAGCAACGGATGCAGAGAATCAAATGCCAAAATGTGCGGCAAATGCCACGAGAAAGGGAAAACCAAGGTCACTAAGCTACCTTCTAACCAAATGGGATGGAATCAATACTTGTGTTGGCTGTGTGCCCTCCTAGTGGTCGGTGATTGGAATCTCCAATGGAGGAGGTTGGGCGACGACAACGATGACTGGGAACGGTCCAGAGGTGGTCAGGGGCACTCGGGAGGAGCTCGAGGTGCTTCTCCAATGTGGAAGAAGAAGGCTGCAAGTGGTTTGGGAGTTGGGTTCACAGGCTTGCTCAAGTTCTCCAGCGACACACCTATGGATTCTCTGCTCTCCTCCTTACGAATGCAGGGTGCTCTCTTGGTCTCTAGTGTGTAGGGTGTGTTCACGAATGACGGCTCGGGGTTTTGTTGCTTCTAACGTGGTAGGTGAAACAGGATGGTCGCTAGCAGGGTAAGGTTGCTTGCGGGACGTCGACGCCGTTTTAGAGATGGCGTGCAGCGGTGGGCAACATTGGCAAGGTGTGGTGGTCGCTGATAGGTCGTGGAAAGGCTAGGAATGTGTTAGGCACATCGGGGACATGTCAACGTTTCGTGCGTAATGTCTCTCTTATGAGGTACGAGGTCGTACGATGGAAGTGACTGGTCGAGCGGTGCCTGCCCAACTATCCTAACCCTGCTGCGCACTTGGGCAGCGCTATCGGGTCGCGCATGTTGTCGGGCCAGAATAAACGGCCTGGGTTTTAGGAGTTAGGCTTGATGAATGGGTTTGGTTTAGGATAATTTGAAAGTTTTGGGTTGGTTTAGGTTTAAGAGACTAGTCTGGGAAGATGGGATAGGACTGGGTCCACCGTCCAGTAACACTCTTTACTGGGTCCACCTGCCAACATTGACAAAAAATTAGAGTGTCTACACAATGTTTTTTGATAATGAGATTGAATATCAGTGTTTGTACTTTAGAATTTGATTTCTTGTGATTACGAGAATGTGTGATGGTGTTTGAGTTGTATTTGTGGAAGGTTTGCTCGAGTTGGGCTCTTGTTTCCTCTCTAGTGTAGTTCAGTAAAGGTCAAGCGAACCTAGTAGGCAAGTACAGTAAGCACGAGAAACAGGCAAACCTAGTAGGCATGCCCACTAGGTGAGGAAGACCAGCACGTATTGGTAGCACGATTTCCCAGTGCGCAGTCTGAACAGTGACATGTCAGAAATACAGTGAATGTCACTTGATTCTTTGCACCCGTCTCATCCATCGATCCCACTTGAAGCCCTACTATGCTACGTCCCGAGATCCTCTCCTCCTTAACCGAGTGTGCGTGGGGTGTTTAAAAACCCTAGTGCCTCCTTTCTAGCAACAAAACGAGAGAGAGGAAGAGTTGAGAGAGAGCAGAGACTTGGGAGAGTGAGAGGGAAGGTGGTCTGTGAGGAAGGGAGGTTTGTTGCCAATGAGCCACCGCTGCCGGAGTCGTCGTTGGGGGTCCAAGGTGGTGGCTGACTCGTTAGTAAAGCGTAGATGTCGGGGGAGCTCATCGGAGGTCATCAGAAGCTCGTCAGAGAGTGAGGAACATTGGCGAACTCCCAAAACAGTACGCGTCCCTCTCTTCTTTAAATTCCTAGAATCATGCCTAGGATTTGATTTAAGTAATAATCTGTGATGGAATGTATGAGGAAAGTGGGACTACATGTTTGTGTAGTGATTTTTCTAGATTTTTAGAGAATATCCATGTTTTGTTGAGATTTAAGGTGGATTAATGAGAAATAAATGGAATACATGTGAATTCATGCCATGAATGTGTTGTAAATTTATTGAGATGTGGTTATACATGCCCTGGATGTGTGAAAACAATCCCTGATGCTTCCTGAGATTTTTAAGAAATTTTATGGATTTTTTCAAGAATGAGTTTGCATGCTCTATTTCTGAGTTTTGTCTATAAAATGTGTAGCACGACTAGTCGACAAAGCCTTCCAATGTGAGCCTAAAGTGCGACTAGGTCACGGGTTTCTGGGACGAATGTAGCAAACGCGAGTGTCTAGGACGATTGGTCGGTGTGGGCTACCATTTTCAATGATTACAGACAATTTATTTTAGTGGTTTTTTCTAGAATGAAAATATGATTTAATACTTTTAAATGCATAAAAGATAAATATGAAATGTCTCCTGTGATGATCATTTCCTATACTGAGTAGGAAATACTTGAAAGATGATTGTGAGCCAATAAATGAATAAATGAATAAATGGTTTTTGAGGATAAATAAACAATTTTGAAAAGTGGTTTTAAACAAAGATTTGAAAAGGAAGCTGCATGTGTTTTTGAAAAGAGAATTTTGTAGTTTTGTAGGAACCACGTGAGCAGAAAGACCATACCGACAAGGGGTATTGAAACCTCTGTATGGTCAGAGATGCATCCTAAGTTGTGGATGTTGAGTTTTGGTCCGAGGAGTGAGCCTCGCTACTGTGTGGTGCTACAGGACCCGGGATATTGGTAGACTCAAACTACCCTTAGTGTTGATGTTAGTCGGGTCTAAGATTGGAGTCCCCAAGTGCTTGAGCACAGGGGCATCATGAGGATGCACCCCATGCTTGTACTAGTGTGGTATGCTACTTTGGAGTTACAGTCGGAGCTGTTGAACTCCTGTATAGGGTGGTTCACCACAGCAGTGCAGTGTGAACAAGAATGGAGGCTGATCAACTGCTGTTGGCCAAGTCGGTCACCTATGGCAAGGGTGATATGATAGGTTTGGTTCGGATTGAGTATTGTGGTTTGTGCTAGTTTCTAATCGTGGTTTTGTTGTGTTTTGAGATATGAAATGATTTGAAATTTGGGCTAGATTCTAAATGAGAAATTACTTCCTGAAATGCATGAAAAATAATTTACAAATGTGCATGAGATGTTAAAAGTGAAATGACAAGAAAATTTTGAAAAGACATGATTACAAATGGTTTTCCGAATTACATGTGTTGGCTTTTCGGTGTCGTGGTTTCTTTGCACTTTGATAGCTACTTAGGATTTTTCGTTGGTTTTAGTTTTAGGATGCGTACTGGGTGATAATGATGTCACTCATACGTGGATTTTAATTGTTTTGTCGCAAGTGCATAGTTGGAGGTGTAGTCTCGTATTGGTGTAAATTGTTAAAGAGACAATAGCCATGCACAAGTCTAGGTAATTAGTTGTGATCATTTAATTAATTACTTCTGTTAATTTAAATTAAATAAATGATTTGAGTGGTATCTGTACTGTTGTGTAGCGTTAAGTTGTTATAGTAATAGAGCTTGTCCTCCTCTACCATGCTTGAGATCTCCAATAGAAGGGAGTGGAAACTCTTAACATAGTCACATATCATACCAGTATATCAAAGTTTCCTCAAAGCATCATGTGCCATCCACATGGTGTTAGTTGGTAGGAACTGGTGGCGTAATTCTGTGGCCAAACCATCCCATGTCAAAGCAACCTCTCCCACATCCCACGCACAATGTGTGCACCACCAAAGCTTAGTGTTGCTAACTTGGAACATCCTCGCGAATGTTACCTTCTCGGTCTTAGGTGTATGTGTTATCCAAAAACATGCTTCCATATCCCATAAGAAGTTTTCCAACTCCTTGGTGTCTTGACCTTCGATGAAGGCCTTTGGCTTTGACATGCAAGGCTTTGATGGCATCAAACCATCATGTGCAAGTGCCCTCTTCAGTGTGGCAATCTCAAGATGCAACACCTCAATTTCCTCCAAGGCTTTAGTGAATTTCTCACCTCCAATCTAGGCACTCACTTGCCAAGACTTGAGGCTCAACACTCTTTTCTCAAGATTGCTGCTGCTTGCCATTTTTGTGATGTCTATGTTAGTCGTTGTCTCTTTCTTCGATCAGCACGTTCCTTCGGATCTTGACAATGAAATCAATGTCACGAATTTTTTTGTGTGCACTAGCAACAACTCTCGTTGGCATCAAGGAACCTCAACTCTTAGCTGAGCCTACTTGATACAATGCACACACGATCACTTGCACACACTATGTCACACATGGACACAGTAAGGGAAGCATCCCTTTTCTATTGCATTCACACAAGCATACAATACCACATGTAGAGCTACACTTAACATTAATGCGTTCTTTGCTCTTCCTTTTGCCTTTAAATGTATTTATATGTACAAGAGCACAAGCTTACATAACTCGTACAATCAAGTCCTTGTTTGATTCCTAGCCTTAACTCCACTCAAAGTCCAGTCGTTGCTCTTGCACACATAACTCGTTAACGTTGCTTGACTGTAATGTCAACATTTGACCCGCGCACATGTCCTAAGTTGCATCATTGCTTGGCAATGTCTGGCCATATGTCACCATGCCTGCATACCACTCCTCCTAAGTGTAAATGCCTGATCAACTCATTGCCACACTTGTGCATCACTCCCAAGTGTAATGCTTGGTCAACTTGTGCATGACCTACTTGATCAATCTGTGTGCATTCACTTGGTTGCACTGTGTAACTGTTGTTTGACTATGTACACCTTGTCCAACACACATTGCTATGTTGTAATATTTTGCTTACCTTAGTCTCGATACAACGAAACTCGATCTGCTTGTGCACGTTGTGTGGATATCTTTACCATAATTTCTTGATTCAATCTGTGCACACTACGTCTTAGTGTCGAGGATTCTCTCGCATTAACCTTTGACGCTTAACCTCAGATGACTGATCACAAGGTGAGGGTGTGACAATATGGATGGAGATGAGGTCATGTTACGTTGTCTTAAGCTTGAGCTTAGGCTTAAACTTAGGCTTTGGACTGCTTAACAATGAATAATTGTGAGTTCTCTTTTCTTTTATATTATTTTCTCGTCACTGATGATGATGTCATTAATATTCTGGTGGAGGCCACGTATCCATTTCGACAAGTCGACCTAGGCCTCGTTTACCTCCTCTCTTCCGCACCCCTCTCTCTCTCTCTCTCTCAAATAACTCCCATTTCCAAACGCAAAAAACCAACAACAAGACAAAGAGAAGGAGAAGAGATGGGAGGTGGAGGGGTGGAGGAGAAGACGAAGAAGAGGGAGAAGAAGAAGAACAAGAAGAAGAGAAGAGCCCGACCTGTCTGTCCTCGATCCCTGACATTCCTATATTGCTGGAAGAAGAAGAAGAAGAAGAAGAAGAACAAGGTACATATAACCAACGCTTTGCCGCCTATTTCAATCGAACAACCACAATTTCTCTAGTTTCCGTCACTACCCTAGCAACATCTTTTGTTGACTTGTCAATTTCTTTGTTTGATTTTCCGCCTGTACACTTGATTCGATTACCAAAGTTTCCTTTTGTAAGAAGAATCAACAACAACAAGTTCCTTTTTCTTCAACATATCTCGCTTCTGGACTTTCTGCTGATTTGCCTTTCCATTTTCTGGAGGAGTGAGTAAAGTCTTCTGCCATTAGCATATCTCTTGTCTCTTCTGGTTTTCAGGTTTTGGTGAGGAAATTGGGCGAGGGATCGGGGTTATTCAGGGTATAGATATAGTGTCCATGGAGAATTCCTCGCATGGTGGAAGTGAAAGGGGAAGCGGGGGGCGCAGTGGAAGAGGAAGGTCATTGCAACTCTTTCCACGACCAACTCGTAAAGAATTAGTGCACCTTTATCTGCTTCGCAAACGAGGATTAGACAAGAGATGCCAGGATCACCTGGCCACCTGGGAGACCACTCCACACGACTGTGGGATGGATTTGGTTTCAGCATCTCTTGACTCCACCGGAGCTCAGGAGAAGAGGAGCAGAATGCTCCTTGATGACGACGAACAGGACATGTCTCCTTCCAAAAGGTTCACTGCCATGGACCGACCCTACTTAGTTTGATTGCTATCTTCTTCCATGAATTTTTTTTCCAGGTTCTTATATGTTTTTGCTCATCTTACTGGACAGACTAAGGAATCGAATAAAAGCTCAGAAAGCAAGGGATAGGAAAATGGTCAATTTGAAGAATCTTGAGCTAAAAGTGGAGGCCTTGGAAAAGAATAATGCAGAGCTTGAAGAATCATGCTCCATTCTACAACATGACAACCAGATGCTGAGAAATGTATGCTTCCCAATTCATCATCATTGCTTGAATCGATTCATTCTATTATTTGTTTCTCCATTGTAATGTATGGTAAAATGGCAGTCCTTAATGGGTAACACTCCAATTATCTGTTGTGGTCTGGGCTCACATGAGTCTGGACCACTAAGGTTCCCTGTTCATGTGAGCCCGGACCGCACCTCCAGGCTCATGTGAGCTCGCACTGCAGCAGATTTAAACTCATGGGTAACAATATGTTTATCTGGTGCAAGTTGGCGAACACAATATCCGTTAATCCAAGGATGAATACAAGTAGAATAACTTCTTATGTATGTTGTAATGCTGGTGGATGATGGAAACAGCATAACTATGTATTGTTTCCATCTTATCAGGTTTGTATGTACAGAATATATAGGTATGCTTCAGATTTTATGTTTAGTATCTAGTGTCTCTTTTGTTTGCTTTTGGCATTGCATTCTCCTTTTTCCAGACTTACTAGTTCGTAAAGCCACTTTTTGGGTTTTACAGGGACACCAAGTTTCATTTACTATAATATCTCCTCTTTGTATCCTGAGAACCTCTTTGAATTAGTACTCTTTAATATTGAACCGGTTGTTGCTGCCAAGTTATTTTTGATACTGGCTACTATCCAGCACTTGAAATATTAGTGACGATGGGCTCAAAGTAACCAGTTGTATTAGAAGATGCCAGGATAGAAATTGAATAGGAAGACACAGAGGAAATTAGGTATATTATCCGTAGAGACTACGTACAATGGTTGGGAGAGAATTTGATGTTTATGATGACCACCTTCCTAGTGATTCCTATCCTTGGTTTTATTTGAAGGCTTCTCGAAACCTATATATTGGAAATCACAAATCAGTACTCGCATGTGTTTAATTTATTCCATGAATGTTAAGAGACTGGTGAAATTCATTTGACCAAGTAGCTGCATTTACCAATTAATCCATCTCTGCTGCCACATGATGTAGCTGCTAAGCAGATGCCATAGCAAAGGTTGCTTCATGTCTTGGAACAATACTGATATCAGATAAGGAGAAAGCAGTTGCGCAAAGCCTTTTGTGTTTATCTCAGTTCTTTTGGATGGATTCTAACCAATTCTTTTATAATGTATATTGTCATAATCAGGCATTTCTATACTTTTGATCTTTGACATATTTGGTCCTTGTTTCCATTTGGACTTGCTTTGTTTTTATTTCTCATGAAAGAAATTTTCATCTCTTTAGTCAGTAGATACATTTTTGTTATAGATAATGTTTAATTTTGTTGTGGAAAATGTTACAGGAAGTCATGGAGGGTAATTCAAGTGGAAAAGAAGAGTTGATGCGTTATTATGAGGGCCTTGAGAAGGAAATCAAAGAAGACATCAGCGGGAAATGTGATAAAATAATTGATGATGAACTTTTGGAGCATGATAATGGTGAAACACTGAAGTCGTCTAATATAGTGGAATCAAGTGGGCATCATGTTGATAATGGAGAACCGTTTGTTGGAATGAAATTTGAGTCAGAGATGTTTGCCAGGGAATTTTATGCAGAATATGCCTGGAATTTGGGCTTTGTTACTCGAACAGACAAGTGTCGTCGATCAGAGAAAGATGGTGCAATCATTTGGAGGAAATTTGTATGCTCAAAGGAAGGTTTCACAAGGACAAAGGAAAAACCTAATGATGGAAAATCAAGGCGTCACCGACCATCTACAAGGACAGGGTGCCCAGCTTTTATTGAAGTTACTCGGAAAAACGATGGGCAATGGGCCATCACAAAATTTCATGAGGAGCATAACCACAGGATGTTTGGTAAAGAAAGTGACGAGTGGTTGCTTTCTAATATCAGCCTTCAGGAGAATGGCATAAATGGTGGTTCTGTTGTTGGAAAGGAGGAGCTGGAAGTGAAATCTGAGGTAGCAGAGCCGAGTGACACACAGCTGAATGTTAATGAACCATATGAGGGGATGATATTTGTGTCGGAGGAGACTGCAAAGCAATTTTATAAAGAATATGGAAGACAGAAAGGGTTTGCTATACGAACTGACAAATGCCGCCATTCAGAAAAAAATGGAGCAATTATTTGGTGGAGATTTACCTGTTCAAAGGAGGGTTTATTTAGTATAAAGGAAAATGGGGATGATCAAAAGAAACGCAGACGAATCAGGTTCTCTACTAGGACAGGATGCCTAGCTTTATTGGAGATTACACGTAAAAAGGATGGGAATTGGACTGTTAGTAAATTTCAGCGGGATCATAACCATATATTGTCAACAACAGGTGAAGTGCATTATTGCCAGTACCCCAGGCATATACTGGTAGACGTGAGAAAGGGTAAAAGTGAAGATGGATTTATAGGTTTTCTTGGTAAGATGCAGAAGATGAAGGATATCAATGGAAATGATGTTCACTGCCTAGTTGCATATTTGAGGCATAAGCAAGTGGATGATCCAACCTTCTTCTTCGAGGTACAAGCAGAAAAGGAGGAAAAGTTGCTTAATATTGTTTGGGTAGATGCAAGGGCTTACATGGCTTACAGTTACTTTGGCGACGTACTTAAGGTAGAGAGATCATATACAAATTATCACTATGTGCCAATTGTACTCCTGAGCGGAGTTAATCATCATCATCAAAGGGTTATATTTGGATGTGCCTTGTTAATGGATGTGAATGAAGAGTCACTGGAATGGCTTTTCACGACATGGCTTAGAGCAATGGGTGGTCGTCATCCAGCTTCTGTCATCACTGATCGAGACCCCATCTTAGAAGCAGCAGTTTTGAAAGTGTTGCCGAATGTTCATCATCGGTTTGATCATTGGCATATTTTGACCCAATGCAAAGGAAAGATGCCTGCTCTGTACAAAAAGAATTCTACCTTCAAAAAAGAACTCAAAGATTGTGTCATTCATTCTGAGAGTCCAGAGGAATTTGAGCCTAAATGGGAAAAGTTAGTCGATGGGTACAATCTTGGAAGCAACGAATGGATCCGACAACTGTACGAAACTCGAAAGCAATGGATTCCGGCATTTCAAAGGGGAACTTTCTTTGGTGAACTGAACATTGCAATGAAGACGGAACCATTTGAAAAGCTTTTTGGTTTCGACACTCATCCACGTGTTGATTTGCATCATTTATTTTTGCAGTGTGACAGAGTTGTAGATAGTCTGTACGAAGAGGAGAAGCAGGCAGACTCCAAGTCCGTGGACATAACACCTTGTTTGAGGACCCACTCACCTTTGGAATCGCAAGCTGCCCAGGTGTATACCAATGAAGTATTTGAGGTATTTCAGGAGCACTTTGCTGATGCATTTGCGTTCAAAGTCGTCAAGATGGATGATAGGAGCGATGGGGGGAGCACATACAGATTGGAGAGATACGTGAGGCCTGGCAACCTTTATACCGTCCAGTTGAGAGCATCGGAGACGGTGGCCTCTTGCAGTTGTCGGATGTTTGAGTTTTCGGGCGTACCTTGCAGCCATGTTTTGGCAGTCCTTTTATTTGTACAGAGACCAACTCTACCCGATCATTACATACTTAGAAGGTGGACAAAAATGGCTAATAGAGGTAGTGATTTAGATAAGACAGGTGGGGTACGATGATATGATGTTGAAACTACCATTTTGACCCCGGAAAAGTACGATGCACACAAAATGGAAAACCATGGTGAGGAGTATACTGGTAACAAGAAGAAGAATATTTTTTGAGAAAAGGCCTGATGTTGGTGGTCGACTGTGAATTTAAGAAACAAATTTGCGTAGTTCATGGAATCAACGGGGGAGACATATGGCCATATTTGAGAGATTGAAATTGGAGGAATGGATTGATTTTTATTTGGTTTACGTATATCTGGCGCATCGGCATGTCATCTGTTGTTGGAATGGCATGTGAATGATACGTTCTTGGGATCATGCACCCGCAGAGGACAGGACAGCTTATATCGGGGCCACATGTGGGGATGACTCACTCACAGTCACAGATGCATCACGCATCACAGCAAATCCAATAATTGAATTCTTATCGGAACGTATGTAATAATGTTGTATTGTATCGACCTCATGAACGCAGGAAGGCTTCTTCAATCTTCACAACAGCTGAGCTCAGCCATCAGCTATCTCTGGTTGTTTGTTCTGTATGTACTCCTCTCCTCTCCTCTCTTCTCTTCTCTTCTCTTTTCTTTTCTTTTCTTCTCAACATATCGTCTTTTTGTTAACGACGAATCAGAGACTAGTGGTAGAGCAGGGCATGTGGGATGAACTTCCATGGGGTCTGCTGTCCCACATCTTGTCCTTGCTGTCGCCGCAATCCCTCGCCTGCGCCATCTCCACTTGCAGTCACTGGCGACTCTGTGTGGCTGCCGGAGGCCCATCCTCAGCCGTCTGCCACCAGCCCCCATGGTTCATTGCCATGAGCACACGTTCTACGGGCAGCGACTACTGCTATGCTCGCAACCCTGAAACGGGCCGGTGGCACCTCCTGCATCTCGACTTTGTTCCGCATCAAATTCGCCTCGTCGCTTCCGCCGGAAATCTCCTGCTCTGCAAGCTCGCTGGGGGCACTTGCTCCGTCCATCTGCTTCTATGCAATCCCTTCACCAGGCAATCCAGACTCCTTCCAGATCTCAACACTCCGAGATCCAATCCTGCCGTTGGGGTGGTCCATCTCAAGGAGGAGGACAAGGGTTCCTTTCGTATCTATGTCGCCGGAGGAACGTCGACGTCACGCTTGGGGTCTTCTTGCTACGAGCCCACGGTTGAAATGTACGACCCAGCGGACGGAGGGTACTGGACAAGTGCAGGCGAGATGCCGGTGGAATTCGCGGTGAGGCTGACGGTGTGGACTCCAAACGAGAGTGTATATGCCGGGGGTGTGCTGTACTGGATGACATCGGCACGGGCGTACAGCGTGATGGGCTTCGACGTGGTCACCGGCTCATGGAGGGAGGTGAAGGCACCGATGGCCGACCGACTGGAGTGGGCGGCACTGGTGCAGCGGCGCTCGGGAAGATTGGGACTTGTGGGTGGCAGGAATTGCAGTTCGTCGGGCACTGGGGAGGGCTGGATATGGGAGCTCGGGGGAAGCGACAAGTGGGCGGTGATGGGAAAGGTGCCGCCTGAGCTGATGATGATGATGGGTAGTGAAGAGAAGGGAAGGAGGAAGAAGAGCGGTAGGTTGTCTCTGGGGAGTGGTACGAAATGTGCGGGGAGTGATGGTGTGGTGTATGTGTTCAAAGATCTCTCCTCCGAGATGTTGGTGTGTAGAGAGGAATGTCATCATTGGTCTCACTGTGAATTGGAAATTGACGACTCAACAGAGAGTTGTTGGGAATGGGTTGGTGAGGAAGAAGGGGGAGGAGGAGAAGGAAAAGAAGGGTCTTCATCTACAACAGCTTCCTTGGTGTTCCCCGTCAGGGGAGTGATGTTGCAGCCAACACTATCTCCTTCTCAAATTCTTTGTTCCTGATAATGACCTAGACACAGATTGTTGACTTGAGTACCTAAGTTTGTGCATTCATACATAAATAGGTACATGTTTGATCATCGTTATATATCTGAGGTAGGTGAAAAGCAAAGAGTCTCCTCTTATTATTATTACTTGTTGAAAAAAATAGAGGAAAAATTAACTACCATAATTGTTCAGGAGTAGAACTTACATCTTCCTTTCAATTCGAATCTCACAAGGAAAAATATATGCATACGATATCAAAAAAAAAAAAAAAACAGAGGAAGGATTTGCAGGCTCCTCTTCATTCATTAAATTAAATCGAGACTGAAGACGATCATGAATAATTTAAGAAATATGAGAGTTGTTGTTAGTCGAAATCTTGTCGGATCCGGATTTGTGCCCGAATGAGCGGCACCATACATAAACCCTGCAGGCCGTACAGCAGCAGAGAAGCAGCCTCCTTGTTTCTTCCCTTCGTCATTTCGTCCTCTCATATTCTCTCATCATCTTTTCTTCCTCTCCTGTTCTGCTCCAAACGATCCTAAGAAATGCGTCATGGTCATCTTCTTCTTCAACCTCTCGAATGGAGTGGGTGAATGGGAACGAAAGAGTGTTGTTGTTTGATGCCAATGGCGTCGACGGCGACTGCGGAGGAGATCCACAGGAGGAGGAACACGGATTGCGTCTACTTTCTTGCATCCCCTCTCACCTGTAGAAAGGTCTTTATTACTATTCCTTTCTTCCTTCCATCCCCTTACGCTCATTGCATGCGGTTTCCTTTTTTGGTACACTATCGATCGCCCATCATCATCATCATCATCATCAAGGCTAGGGGTGGTAGGGTTTCTACTAATGCACGCAATATGTTTGATTGGATGGTCAACTTCTTCTCCGATTGCATTTGCCATTTTTTTTCTTACTAGTAATACTGAAGGAAGTTCTGTATGCCTAATGTTACCTGTTTCTTTGTTGTTCTCTTTTCTCTTTTAACCTGTCTCTCTCTCTCTCTCTCTCTCTCTCTCTCTCTCTCTCTCTCTCTCTCTGTATGTATGTGTACGTGTGTGTATGTGTGTTGTTTTTGCTTTCTGCTTTGGATTCACTCATACCCCGCTTGCCTTTCTTATTGTATTTTTCGTTTATAGGTAAACAGGTAATAATCCCTTTTTCTTCTTCCAGGGAACTGAATGCGAGTACCGCCACAGTGAATCTGCAAGGCTAAATCCGAGAGACTGCTGGGACTGGTTGACCGGCAGCTGCTGGAATCGAACCTGTGCTTTTCGACATCCGGTCAGTGCTTCTTCTTATATATGTAGGCAATGCGTTTCTACATGTTACTTTTAAACCATTTGCTGATCCTTGCTACTTAGGTTGAAAATTTTCACCTTCTTAATGCCACTAATTTCATAAAATTGAAATATCATAGACTGTTCTGTTTAGATGTGTCCATTTTCATTTTTTCTAATCCGTATACCATGTTCCTTGTTGTTTCATATTCTGACTTGCTGTTATCTTCAAGCCGTATGGGCTCATTGTCTGTGTTACGTATATGATTATACATTTATGAATTCAAGTTATTTATCTGCAGTATCTGAGAAATGTTTTTTTTTTAATGTATAATAGGTTCTTAGCAAAAACCATTTGGTCTCTGATGGATATGGTGCTTTATAACTTTTATATTTGTGTTTGCATTATAATAAGGTACCAATGCCTTATCTAAATTACAAGATTAGGTGTAATAGCTAACGTTTATTATCAAAGTATAAATGTGCCTTACATATCTTATATTTATGGTTACGAAAAACTCCTTATAGCACACTTAAAAGAATGACATATACTTACAAAATGGCCCTATCAAAACAAAACAGAAATTAGAATTAAATATTCAATCAATTCAAGTTTGCAAATTTTCCATTTGATCCTGCAAGTTGAAGATTAGTGTTTATCAAATTAGCGAATGTGATTTTCTTTAGGGAATGTGTTCTTGCAAGTCATTGTGAAGTGTGTATGCACAATGATAAGCCCTTATTTAACTTATTTTGAACTCTGTATGATTATCAATTTTTAACTTGCTTATCCAATTTTGGTTGTTGCAACCTGCTCATCTTTGGGGTTTTTTAATTTCATACATTTTAATATTATTCCATTTTTTGTGATATTTGCTGCTGAATTGTGTTGTTGAGATGAACTTCATATTTACATTACCTAAACATCACATGTTTCAATAGCTCAACTTGGCTCATATAAATAATCATGTTTGCTGTAATGCTGTAATTAGTGTAGTGACAACTTTGCCTGACAAATTCCTTTCCCTCTTGCTTCAGCCATTAAAAGGATTTGCTGAAACCCCATCAGATCAAGTGCAGCCACGTCCAGTCGTACCTTCAGTCATACCAACAAGCAAGGCAAATGTTACTTGTTACTTTTATTTTAATGCATTTTGCAACAAAGGGGAGCAATGCCAATTTTCACATAGTAATGACATGTTTCTGGAACCAACATTCCCCAAAACAGCAAATGGAGGTACTTTCAACCAACTTCAACAGGAAAAATCATATAATGAAAACAATGCATGGCCTCCATCATTTGAGGCTCCTCCAAATTCCTCCAAGAACATCCCAAAGGAATTAGATAATAAAGCTCAGTGTTATGATCTCCTTGTGAATATGCCTCTGGAGAACATGGAGGAGCCCATTCCCCCTTCCACAGAGGG
The DNA here is from genome assembly GCA_024699735.1 of Posidonia australis. Lineage (NCBI taxonomy): Eukaryota > Viridiplantae > Streptophyta > Magnoliopsida > Alismatales > Posidoniaceae > Posidonia > Posidonia australis. Next base: position 15,547 of record JAMKQA010005600.1, read on the forward strand.
ATCCGTTCTTGACTGTGAAGAACCTCCTCTCAAGTCTGATGACCCTGGTTCTGTAGGTGGAGACAGTGATGGGCAAGGAGATGCATTCTCAGAGCAGAGTTCACAAGAGCTCGTAAAAGATTATTCTGGTCAAGATGAGTGCGGTGAGTCCTCACCAGGATTTGATGTGCTTGCTGATGATGGGGCCAAACACTTGGCGAATGAGGAGGACATTGACTATCAGCTGGTTCAGGAAAGGGAAACAGATAACCTACGCAGACACCTGCTGCAGTATGGTTATGAAAGTTCCGCTAGATATGACTCTGTGGATTATCTTGATGCTGGATTCTTGCAGGATCATGCCCTGAGCAACTCTTACGATCATTTTGACAACAAATACAATCCAGTCTACACCCAGAGGATTTGTGATCACTCGAGGGAGAGAATGTTGGAGCAGCTGTTCCCCCAAGGAAGGAAAGCATCACAGTACATTGAAATTCAAGATTTGGTGGATCTACGGCATTACCTAAGGAAACGTCGAAGGATGGACTCTCACCATGCTCCTTGTGGCTCTCGAAGGCACTCTTTGGGTCGTGTTAGAGACAGTAGCTGGGAACGAATAGTGATGCACTATGAATTTCCCTGTTGGGCTAGATTGCCGATGGAAGCTAGAATTAAGATGATGGGTTCATCACATGGTGGAGTGAGATCTGATGTACATGTGAATCGAAGGAGGGGCTGGTTAGGACATGGAGGAGGAAGGCACGCCTTAAGGAAGCATGAGAGAGAAGTTAGAGAAAGAGTGAGGCAACCTAGGAGACATTTTCTTGCTTCAGAGTTTTCTAAGGAGGTGGACGTAAATGAGACCAAACCTAGACAGGCTGGTATTTTTACTGGACCAAAGAGTTTAGCACAGATAAAAGAAGAGAAGATGAGAACCAAGGAGGATACTATTGGGTTTGGGCATCTGACATCTAAACCTCAAAGTAGAGCAGCAACCATGGAATTTGAGGGTCCCAAACCTCTAAGTGAGATTCTTAAGGGAAAGAGAAAATCAAAACATAAGGACGCTGAGTCTGATGGTTGTCAGTCTGGTATGAATATTAGAAATGGGTATATTATCCAAATTTAGATTCCAGGAGGCCCGCTGGAGGATACAAGCATAGGTTCTCCGATGAAAGGAAGTGACTAGTGATAACAAAGGAAGTGAATTACTAGAAGTTTACTGCCATGCATTTCTATCTGTTTTAGCTTGACAAGTTGCTCTCGCTGTACCCTGCCAAGAGTAGATGAAAGTTTCCCAGTGCGGTACTCCTTGACTCTCCTGCCCTTACTCGGTGTTGACTGTCATACTAGATTTCACCATGTGTAAAGTTACTTTTCATTGATTTGCAGGTTTTTCAGTTAAATTTGTTTGTTTAGAGTTACAGAGCTTTATATTGAGTTGGAATAGCCGGGTCAATCGGCTCATTGCATGTGTATTGAGGCAGGCTCCAATTTCTCCTTTTAAGTATCTCTCTCCGAGTGCTTTCTTTGGTACTCATTCTGGGCCTTGTGGCTGACATGTGCTATTCTGCCTTTCTTTTCTGTATGAGAAAACACTATTCCTTTCTCTTATCTCTTGATGCCTATGGTCGTCAGAAATTGCTTTTCCAATAAGCTACATGCTATAAATGCCTCTTTGTCACAGGCAACTGGTTTCATTCACGACTATTTACAGGGAGCCATATGATACCAGATTCCGATTATCGAGAAAAATGTCTATGATAGAGAATCGATCCCACGTAGACCTTGTTGCAGAGGCACGATCCACGTCGGGAAGCTGGAAACCAAGCAAGCTAGATGCTCACCAAGGATCGGAGAAGCTGAGGCTGCTAACGTGTCTCTGCATGAACACAAACAAGTGAACAACCTAACCTCTTGGTACACCCAATGGGCAATGACCAAATAACAAGTTGTAGGTTCTTTAATTATATTTATTCATGCTTAATTAATGTTAGAAATAGGAATTTATCTGCTTGGAGTCATGATGATATGTTATTTCTCTCTCTATTTGTTGTTTTCCTCTCTGTCGCTCTCCAGGCACGTCTCATTTAATTTTAGACGCTAACCTTACAAATTAAATGACAAACAACGGGGATAATGTGGAGTTGTGTGGTTCAGGTGCCTCGGCTTACTTCCTGGTGATGACATTTGACGAAGAAGCAGTCAAGAAAGCCCTGCGTTTCATTATTCTAAATTTATTTATTTATTTATTTGTTGTCAAGGAGCACATAGAAATAATGCACCTTAAGACCTAGGGCCCTCCCTCAATTACCTTGTTTCACGTAAATTTTTGCTAGTAACTGTCATAATTGTATGAGAGTAACAACCATCACTCTGTGTGTCCTGTTAAAAAGAAAGAAAGAAAGTTTTTTTTTTTTTTAAAGGGAAAAGAAAAGAAAGAGAGAAAGAAGAAGGGCCATACTCGTTTATTTACATTTACAGTAGAGGAGGGAATAAGTAGTCGAGAGAGCACAAGCCAATTTGTTCATTGTCATTCAAGAAGAAGAAGAAGCAGAAGAAGAAGAAGAAGAAAAAGAAGTAGAGAATATGGCTGGTCTGCAAAGATCCGTGGAGACCTTCAGGAGGTCAGGTTCATCTGGTTTGGTGTGGGAGGACAGGTTCCTATCAGAATCTAACGAGCCCAACGACAACAAGAAGGAAGTGGAAGGTGGCCTAGAATTCAGGGAGCTGAGACCTTCCAACAGCGTTTCGGCCGGCGCCCGCACCGCCACCGCTCATCGCACCGGCAGGGTCTCTCCGGCAATTGACCCGCCATCTCCCACGGTCTCCGGCTGTGGATTCTGCGGGCTCTTCGGAAAACCAATCAGGCAGCACAAACACACTGGCAGGCGGTAGAAACTATTAATTCTACATCGCTTCCTCATCGTCTCCAACGGTGGAATTTTCCCTCTATGTATGTTCATATATGCATATTCTCTGTTCTAGACATCATGGTGACCTATTTCATGCATTAGATTGGTTTGGATTGGATAGGAAAGAAAAATTACATAATTATCCCGTTGTTATAAGATCCATAGAGCGGAATTGTGTGTGTCCTCCTTTTTTCTGAACTTTTTGGTTTAATTGTGCTCTCGTTTGCCCTCCTCGGCTGATCCTTTTTTTTTTTTTATGGATTTGGGGCTTGCACAGTGTCTGCTACTCCTCCTCCTTCTCCTTATTATTATTATTATTATTATTATCCACCAACAATCGAACAAGCTTGCTAATTAATTCCCATGGTGCCATGTTCTTCTTGGGTCTTGCCCACCATCTCCAGTTCCCCCAACAAGTGAGATGTTTAAGTTATTGAATCCGATACGAAAAGAAGAAGCTAAAAAAACCTATTACAAGAGTGGTAGTGTACGGGTAGAATGGTTTTCCTGATTCCTAGTCAGGAGAAGGATTGCCACAGGTCGATTTTGAGCTGTTGAATTGTCATCCACTGCTTTAGTTTCTTCTTTGTTGTTTGCCTGCTGATTATTCCTCTCAACTTTATTTTCATTGAGAAACTGTTGGCAAACTTGAAACTATACGGTCAGTTTAGATGGATTTTCTCTCTTCCAAAATTACCTGTTACTGAGCTACAAGTTTGAGATAATTTGACCAGACACCATATTCTATTCTCTGTCATAGCGCGATTTATATCTCTTATTCTATGAAACACCAAGAAAATCGCCATCATCTTGCCAGAATAATGTCTAACGTGATGTCCAATAATGCTCACGTTCCAGCAACCATTTTGCTCTTATTCTATTACTTCTCTCTGGTGCATTCACATTTTCATGTTCATGTTGCATTTCTGTGATTTAGCTCTTATTCTATTACTTCTCTTTGGTGCATTCACATTTTTATGTTCATGTTGCATTTCATTCACAGAAACAGAAATATTATCCATCTTTTCCTCATAATATCCTCTCGCAACTCAACTCACTGAAAAGATTATTTTGTAGTGAGAGCCTTTTTATTTTAAGTAAAAAGAAACTTCTTAATTACTAATGTACAAGTAAACTTGACTTTTATAAACATTGTATACTTAGAAAGATAAAAAGAATGAGCTTCAAAATAAATATCTATAAAATCAAAAGCAAATTAGACTATATTTACTCAGATTTATAATATCCGTCGTGTGTTCCATCTCTTGAAGGTGTTCGATATATGTTGACTTTTATAGATAACTTTTCAAAAAAAGTATAGATCTACATGTTGAAGTACAAAGAAAAAAACATTAAAGCACTTCAAGCAATGTAAAGTTCTAATGGAGAATTTAATCCTTACATTGAAGCAGTGTTTCAGCAGACGTCTATTTCAAAGTGAATGTAGCGGACCTCTATGTAGACATCTGTCACGCTGTTTCAAGTTAAAACTTAACAAATCTCCACTTTAACTTGAAATTCTATCTCTTACATCATGAATATGATCATTCTTCATCTCTCTTTGTCAGACAAGTAGGGGTAACAACGGGTCGGGATTGAGTCGGGTCTACCTATATCCAAACCCAAGCCTATCTTATTTCACTGGTCCACGTCTGAGTCTTGGTCTGGGTTCTAAAATAGGACCCATACCTATGAAGATAATGGGTCTGGATCCGAGTCTCGGGTCTAATGAGTCCTCCAATTTATTTTTATTTTTTTTAAGAAAATAATTTTTTATTAAATTGAAAACATTGTAAATAAATATACTAAATAATTCTATGTTAATACACATATATCATGAATAAAATACATCCATAAAAATATATATATAACATGAACAATATCATAAATCATTAACAATTGAATAATACATAAATAAATATATCAACAAACCAACTTTGTCAATGTCTATACAATAATTCTTTGTCAATATACATACACCACATAAATAAAATACATAAATAAATTATGAACTGCTAAACAATTCTTTGTCAATGTACTCTAAAAGACCAACTTTGCTGACATCTGCACATAAATGAAAGTAAGATTTTAGTATACAAAAGAGATCATTAATGCTCTTTCAACATGTATCAATATCTTTCCTGTTAGAACTATCTAAATCTAAAACATTATGTGAGCAATGATCAGCATTCAGCAATGATAAATAAACAAACAAACCCATGATTATTTAAAGAAGCACCATAAGTAAAACTTTTCCTACTTACATAGCCTGTATACCTAATAAAATGAAACAAAACACCGTTTACCATGAACAAACACCCTGCTTCACTTTCTGCACAACCTAAAAACAAAACAATCCGTAAATTTAATCCCAATAATGCAGAACCAACTAGCTTACTTTCTAAAATTACTTGTGTTAAATTAGCTACAACAAAGTACAAACATTCCTGGCCACTCTCCCATGTGCCAAATCAAGAATGCGAGAGCAGATAAACAAATAGATACAAGTCCAACGAACCAAAACAACCAGAAGCAGTTTACTGGAGAAGTCAATTTAGGATCACAGCATTCAAACAAGGTTTTACTGTAGTTGGACGCCAGTACTATACTTCTCATGACACTTTTCTATGAATCAGAGCTAAATTCTTAGCCCAAGAGACAATGGATCTAAGAAGGTCATGAATTACCATATATTTCCCCATACTTGGAAAAAAATCTGGAAGGAAGAATACAAACAGAAAACTTGATATAACAAAACATTTACCACGGAACATATCAGTTTGTTTTGAAGTTGGCAAAAAAGGTACTGTAAAAGTTGAATGAATCAAATTTAGACATCTAATAACCAGATTTCTATATCTACATCCAAAAGTAAAAACAATATTTATATTGAAATTTTAAGAAGATCCAAATGCTTAATGGCTTAATTCAACTTCTATCCCAGTTTAAATTCAATCAAACTATGAAACAAAACTAAAAATAAATACAAAATAATTTATGAATCAAATCCAGAACTAATTATAATTTTTGTGATTGCATATATAATGTGCAGCTTACACATTTAAAACAGACATCAAATCATCATCGACGACATTATAACAGCTTTCTTCTGATGGTGCTAAACATGACACAACACATGAACCAAACACCATATGCATATTGTAGTTGTGAGCTGTAGAAAACTCATATTACAAAGCTAAAGTTAACTAATAGGATGGATTAACAGATAACGACTTCAAATCAAATCAATAAGGTGATTACAGTTATCGAAAATAATAAACATGAAAAGATACTCATGAAGAAAGAACAATAGTCAACAGAACATATTCATCAAGCTTGGAGACAGCTAATAGATATCAGAGTGTACGAAATCTACGAGTGAGCAATAATCCCAAAGAAAGGCAACCATAGGCAATGAAAGCAAAATTAGAAATGTACAAATTATGGAGAAAAAATGAAAATAACAGCATAATTATTGATAAGAACATGTCATCTTTACTTGATAAGCATAGAGCTTCACATATATGAGGGACCAATGAACCAAAACAACCAGAAGCAGTTAACTGGAGACAAGGCAATAGTTACAAGTATCCACTTGTTATTTGTGATTCAGGTGATGTTTTACCAAAACTAAAGACTAAACTCCATGCAGGTTCATTTTTCTCTTACATCTCAGTTCCCCAAGAAGCAACCTATGTTGATGATGCAGAATTCTTGTGTATGTGCCTTATATCTTTCACTGTTTAAATTTTTACTTTTAGTGGAAGCATTTGGCATTTGTGTGTGTATGTCACGAGGAGATTGTAAAAGGATGTTAAAAAGATATTGGTTGGGAAGTTTAAGAGGGTTCTCCATGGAACTTCAAATCTTAATAATATTTGTAAAAAGGATGTTAGAAAGATAACAGATAGGGTGTGCATTCTTACATTCTTTCAAAAAGGGTTTGAAACCACATGCTTACAATTTAGTTAAATTTCTCTATGGTCCTCATAGTTTTTAGCAAGTGTTCACAAATCATATTAAATCTATTTACATCAGACCCATGCTCAATCAATATTTTTCCATAATTAAATTCAGTTAACAAGATATTGCTATTACTATTTAAGAGAACGAAGAGTGGTACCTCGTAACTACCATGTAATTGTTGGTACAAATCCTCAATAGTCATCCTCTCCTAAAGCCACAGTATTTATTGCTTCCATTGCTTCAATCTCATGTACATCATCAACTTCATTTGATATGGTACCAAGATATTGCTCATTTACGTTTTGCTCTGTAACAAAAACAAGGAAAGATAAAGTTAAACACTTAATAAACATATATTAAGTTGTTAAATGATTGACAACTAAAGTTACCTCGAATTGCATTTCTGATTCAATCTAGAGTACATACAATGACCTCCACTGTACTTGGTAGCATTGAAGACCGATATTGATCAAGAATCCTACCACTAGTGCTAAAAGTAGCTTCAGATGCAACTGTAAACACAAAAATGGCTAAAAGATCTCGAACTATGAGTGATAAAGTTGGAAATTTCTGTCTAGAAACCCTCCACCATGTCAATATGTCAAATTTCCTTGATCAAGAAAAACGTTTTCTTCTAAGTACTTTTCCAAATCAATTTTTCTCACTTGTGATGCAGTTTTAGTAGCCACATACTTTCTTAAATTCCCTAATCTTTCTGCCAACTCCGAGTGACCATCTTTCTCATTAAATGAAGAACTACTATCATCAAGTGATGGAAAATACATTGTATCAGTTGATCTAAGATGATATTCTGAATGCAAAAATTTAAAATACTCCAAAACCTCATTTGTCTTCTTGTCCTTTCTATATCACCATAAATTTGCTTCATGTAATACTCAACTAAGAGCAATTTGTAGGATCGAAAGGCCTCTCTAGAGGGGGAGTGAATAGAGAATTTTAATTTTCAGAATTACTTTGCCTACTTTTTATAATTTAATAGTAAGTACAGACAATGAATATCATTAACTAATATTAATCAAGATTTCTACTGATGCAACAAGTAAACATACAAGAAGAG
>JAMKQA010005601.1:0-14156 GCA_024699735.1 Posidonia australis
TTGATGGAGAATTGTTGTATGGACATTGACAAAGTTAATTTATTGAAGTTAGATATATTTATTTATGTGTTGTTCAACTATCAATAGTTCATGATATTATTCATGTTATATATTTATTTATGGTTGTATTTTATTCATGATATATGTGTATTGATAGAGAATTATTTAGCACATTTATTTACAATGTTTTAAATTTAATTAAAAATTTATTTATTTCAAAAAAATGAAAATAAGTTAGAAGACCCATTAGACCCAGGACCCGGACCCAGACCCATTATCTTTATAAGTCTGGGTCTAGATCTGGGTCAGACCCAGATCCAGACCCAGACCCATGAAATAAGATGGATCTGGATTTAGGTATAGGTAGACCGAACCCAGACTCGACCCGTTGCCACCCCTACCTTGACCCCGTCTCAGATGACCACTCACATCCAGCCTGACCAGAGGCCAAAATGGACAAAATGACAAACAGAATTAACAACCTTGACCCAACAGATCATCCCCAACACTCTCTCCTTCTCCTTTTTAATTTTTTTTTGGCAATCCTTCTCCTTTTTAATTGCACAGCATTAATGGCAATAGCTAATCCAAATGTCACCAAAACCAAACCACAAGTCCACAACTTTGATTAAGCTGGGAAATTCCTGTCCCTGTTTAAATTGCAGGTTTCCTCAGCCATGTTCCCATGGATGTTAACAACCATTAGGAAGATGACCAACCAAGGAGAAAAAGAACAAGAGGAAGGAGGAGAAGGTAAGCAGGAGGCAACCCAAGAAGCTCCATTTCAGAACTGATGTCTAACACCCCGAATTCCACGACGGCGAGGGGGTGGTGGAAGCGCGCGGCGGCGGCAGCCAAGGACAAGTGCAGCGTCTGCATGGCGCTCGCCGGCCTCGCCGTGCCGCACGACGCCGGCGGCATCAGGCGCAACCCGGAGCTGGAGGCGGCCGTCATCAAGGCCACCAGCCACGACGACGCCCGCGTCGACTACAGAAACGTCGGCCGCGTGCTCTCGTGGGTGAAGATCTCCCACACCTCCTCGATCGGCCCCCTCATGTGGGTCCTGTCGCGCCGGGTGGAGCGCACGCGCGACTGGGTCGTGGCCCTCAAAGGCCTCATGCTCGCCCACAGCGTCCTCCTTTGCTCGGAGGGGATCCCCGCCGCCCTGCCCCTCGGCCGCCTCCCCTTCGACCTCTCCTCCTTCCGCGACCGCTCCTCCTGGGGATTCACCGCATTCGTGCGCGCTTACTTCAGTTTCCTCGACCACCGTTCGACGTCGTTCTCGTACCCATCGGAAGAAGACGAGGAGCCCAACTCCCTGAGAAGACTATGGAGAATGCAAGATCTCCTCGACCTTCTCATGCAAATCAGGCCGTACGAGGACGGCATGGAGACGCCACTCGTTCTCGAAGCCATGGATTGTGTGGTCATCGAGGTCTTCGACGTCTACCGACGAATCTGCCGAGGGATCGCGCAAGCGCTGATCCATATCTTTGGCTCTTCTTCGTCATCATCTTATTGTTCTGAATCTACGAGAAGGAGAAGCGTGACGATTCTACGGAGAGCGACGGAGCAAAGCTCGCAGCTCTCCGCTTACTTCGAGGTCTGCAGGGGCCTGGGGGTGATCAACGCCTCGCAGATGCCGGTGATGGAGACCATACCGGAGGAGGACGTCAGGGAACTGGAGAAGTTGGTCATGGAGAACGGCGACGACGGGGAAGAGGCGACGGAAGAAGGTGGAGAGGACGGAGGTTCAAGAGCGGAGGCTGACGAGAAAGAAGAAGATTGTCTGACGACCGTGGTGACGAGAGAGTGGGTGGTGTTTAAAGACGAGCTCGTGGCGGACAAAGGCGAGCGGCGTATTGGAGATGGTGGCGGCGACGACAGGAGCAGCCGCAGCAACAACCCTCCTTTCTTGCAGCAGTTGTATCCGCACCTCCGCCACCGTGCCGGCGGCGGAGGACCGTATTCCATGGTCGGAAGGGAAGGATGGGATCTGCTAGCCTAGCAAGCTGATCGACCCCTGCATTGTCCTTCAATTTACATCAACGGCCGTTACTATTGGGTTTTTTTTTTAAACGATAATTGATATATATTATGTTTAAACATTTAATTATGAGAAACTACCATCAATGTAATATATATAATGTTCGTAGGAGTAGAATCACAAAGAGACTTCATCACTAGACTAATTAACTACAAACAGCCGTAATACATATGATGGCCGTTAGTATTGTTGCCATTCAAGATTTTGAGGTTTCTTCTTTCTCCTTGTTCATTCGTGCTCTAAGTCGTAACCAAGGATTATTCATGCTCTCCACCTTTGTAACATATAACCTGCCAATTTCTATTACCAACAAGAAGAAGAGAATATACTGCATGGTTTTTGTTTCTGTGATCCCTGTAAAACATGTGTAAATTAGCAAAGTAAAATAAAACCAGAAAAGAAAATTGTTATTATTTTTTGGGAGACCTTTGTAGATAAGCAAAAAGCAATTTTGTAATGCATGGTTCTTGTTACCGTAGGAGATGTATAGATGTTCTAACAATTTAGGGGAAGAAACAAAACAAAAAACACCAGTTATTAAGATGATCAAGGTCACTAGTGATATGGGCCCATCTAACCGACTGGTCCAGAACCAATGCCCAGAGCAGTCGAACCGGCCCAAAGTTAGGTCCAGAGTGGTCCAAGCCGTCCAAAACGAAGCTCAAAGCGGTCCAATCGCCCAAAACCAAGTCTAGAGCGGCCCAACCGAGCCAACTACCTCACCTGCCACCACCTAGTTATTAATACACCTCTACATGAAGTCGCATTTAACTCTCTATCTACAACCAAAAATCTGATCTTGGTCCAAGACCAAGAGCAACAATTGAGGGGCCTTGATGGACCAGATGACACAGACTATTTACTATCTCTCTTTCCTTCTCAGGCTGTTTTGGAATTCTCTTCAGTTGAGCAATTCGAGCAGACATGCCAACTCAACAATTCGTAGTGACAATGTCAACTTGTAAATCATTGTGGGACCCACAAAAAGGATTATTAAACTGTATTTCATGTATTAATATCACCTTTGTTTATGCCAAGTTACCAACTATCCCCAAAAAGAATTCATCCTGTTTCCAAAGATTTGAACTAATTCATATCTTAATTGTTCCTATCTTCTCACTTCACCTGTCATATGTCGGTTGCACGTAAGACTTTAAGTGATTCAGGTATCACAGTATCGCCTGTTAGTTCGATCTAATCTAACTCATTACGAATGAATTAGGATAAAAATTTTATACATCCATCAACCCATTAACTCATCATCCGCTAACTAATTCACATAATGAGTCAAGATACGAATAGTATGTTTTAAGTCACCTATTAATCCATTACTCAAGGATGTATATATATTTTACTAGCCTAAATCCATTAACTCTATTTTCCTTTGGTCCTATTTACTTTCACTCTTTTAATTTTTCACACATGACAACCATCATTTCACCTCTCCCAATCTTCCATCAACCTACATTCCCATCCTCTCACTCCACTGCATGATGATGTCAGTCACTCCACCAAGATCACAACTCCATTACTTGGTCAAGCCACTACTCTAGTGTCCAATCAGGTCATCGCTCTACTATTTCAAGTTATTTGAATTATTTTCTATTATTTATCGTGCAAATATTTCTTTGAGTTAATGCATGCATTTGAATAATGAATCTTAAGTAGATTTATTTCCAATACATGTTCGAGTAATGTGCCATCTGTCAAATGTTTTCTATTGTTTATCATTTTTCTAAATCATGTATTCTAAGTTCTATGGAATCTTCTACACTAATTAAACACAACATGGTTATTGACTTATCTTTGGACTTGTGAATGTAGTTGTTGTTTGCTTCGCGTAAAAGTTAATTTTTTTGAAAAGTTGACAATCTTAAGATGGGTCAATTTACTTTATTGTTTATTGTCTTGTTATTTATGATGCATTATTGACTTACTGTAGCTTATTGTTTAGACTTGAGTAAATTGAATGGTATTGATAGTAATTGTAAAATTGTCTAATTTACAAGAATTAACATGTATTGTTTGATTTGAAAATGATTCTCGCCAATAGGGAGGAATTAATTTAAAAAATAATTATTTTATATTCAATTCAATCCATGATAAGTCTATGAAATGATATAAAGTTTAACTAAAAAAACTTACTTATTTGACCTACCAATCCTATCCACTGCCTGTTACCCTAATAGATAGTTGGTAAAAAAATGGATTAAGATTAAGATAGACCCTAAGCCCAGTCCATTAACACTCCTAATTGCACACGCTGTATTGCATTTGAGTGCAACAAACAGTAGGACGTCACGTTGCTACAGAGTATCTTGCAGACCAGAGATGAAGACAATTCTACATCATGACAAATTCCGATTAAACTTCACAATGAGGTAGACACACACTACTGCAATCACAATGAAAATAAACGTGCTCAGAATTTTGCAAACAAGAAATGAAGAAAACCAGTGTGATTTACCGCCTGCAGAAAAACAAAGGGATCAATTTGTTTACCATGCAGATACCATCCAAGCAAACTCTTCCTGTACAATCTTATGGCGTGATAATAAAACGTCCTGTATTTTTTAATCATCAATTTTTTTTTGAAAGGCAAAGCCTTTAATGCGAGCAAAGGTAGGAAAGACTTATCTTTGTTTGTAATTCACAGCCTTCACTAGCTTTGTAATTAACCATGGAACTACTCATAAATCACAAGAACAACAGTTCTCGTCCAATTCTCCGGACATTGAATCAGAAAAATCATTAACATCTTAGTAAGAAGTGTATCATCTTTAAACTTACTTCCCGCAAACCAACACCAGAAATCAATATACACAATTAGAAGGAAATGGGCATCAACGCGGGTAAAGACTCAAAATATAGAATCTTCATAATGCGGTAAAAACTCATGAGTCCCTTCAAAATGAAAGTTAAAGGAGGTCACAAATCCAATGTTTCTGGTTGAACCCAGGCAACATGCAACAAGATGGAAATGCTACAGATCCTCGCATCCGAGGCTGCATCCATCAAATGAGCTAAAAAGAAAAAATGTGATGGACGGCATGTAAAACACCAAATTCATATTCACCGCTTCATACCATAGATTCTTAAACATACAAAAGCAGATGACAGTCTTGATACCAAACCTCTTCTATCTATTTGCAGACAGCATTACAAGTGGTCCGAACAGAGTCAAACAAAAAGCTCTCCAATGTTGAACAGGGCAACATTCAGCTTTGCAAATGTATATATGTGAGAAATCACATGCAGTTATAAAAGAAGTCTGATGCAAGAGATGGGACAGATACACAACAAATTCTCCTTCTCATGCCCATAGGAGGAACACTTACTTCATGATTAGGTTGTCATAAATCATAATCGTTTTATCCCGGAGGAATCAGAGCAGACCATTATGTTTAGTGAGTATAGAATTTTGGAGTGCAACAATTAATGTTAAACAGATATACTGCAAGACTAAGCCAACTCTAATATCCAGCCAATGCCCCAAGCTTCCAGCTCTCCATCCCAGTTGCTAATACGTTCAACTGCAATCGTTACTACAACGCTGTTAGAGCTACTAACAACTCATTCTCACCTAGGCATCTTGCAGCTGTAATGTTGAAATATCACTGGACGTATTCTTTCAAGAAATAAACATTTGCTCATTATTAATTTCGCCAAGAAACTTGAGTACCTATCATTCACAGTTAGGCCACCCAAGAGAACCCAATTGTATTATTCTTATCCTTACGAGCTCAAATCTTGCTGGAAATTTATGTTTAACTGTTAATATTGATGTTCAATAATATCAACCTTAAATGTACATCATCCCAAGATTCAGTTCACCAAGAAGCTTAAGTACCTATCATTCACAATTAGGCCACCCAACAGAACCCAATTGTATTATTCTTATCCTCACGAGTTCAAACCTTGCTTGAAATTAATGTTTAACTGTTAATATTGAAGTTCAATAATATCAACCTTGTATATCAATCTTTTCATCAGCTCCCCATCTTTTCCACAAAAGAAATATTCTTCCAGCACCTTATAATGGCAGCATGTATAAACTGGACATATAAATTCTAAAGCACCAACTTAACTAACATAGAGCTTCATAATCTCTACCATTGCCATTTCCATGACTAACACTCTTTAAAAGGCATAACAAGACCAGATGAGGTTTCCCATATCTTACGAAGAACTATAACAAATACAAATATGTTTTAGTACCTATCTGATTTACTATGAACAGACATTTATCAATAGATGCTGCAGTCCTATTTTCTGCCATTCACTTTTTAGAAGACATTAAGTTGTACACATTGAAGAACTAAACAATAAATATGCCTGACAATACTTGGAATCAGCAACAAATCTTGCAAGGTTGTCTTATATATTTCATTGAATGTGTTTTGCTTCTTGTTCACAACTATCTTAATACCCTTAGCTTTCCTCCAGCCTTCTTGGACAACTAAACCTCCTCAGTCATTCCTTGTTTGATCTTTTATTGTTCCCATCACTAGTGTCATGGATTAAGGCATCTCAATAATGTCTTCTAAATAAAATAATAAGATATATATGGAGAATCTCTATGCATCAAGAATCGACTACTACACTGTGATTTCCCATGAGCCTTCCTATTCCTAAATCATGTCGAATTAAACTATAAGATGTTGGCCCCCAACCACTTGCTAATCTCAGACTCCCAAGCATTTCTAAAACAAGTATTACTCACACAGAAGAAAGAAGTGTCATTTCTACAAATTATGCACTTTGAGAACAAAGAGAGGATCAAAAGTGTGATCAAACTTCCATCAGATAAAAAAAACTTCTTAGCTCACACATAAGAGACCTGTCTTTGCCTTTATAAAATGGCATCCTACAAGTGGACTTAATTAGCAAGATTGCAGGCATAACTCACAAAATAAATAATAGACCTTCTAATTACAGACATTGTAAGTTGCAACTCAAAGGTTCAGTACTAAGGAAAATAAAGAAGAGAAAAAAAATCTCAGCAGAGGTGTTTCCTTGAGATTAAAATTAAAACTATTTTATTAGGTCAAAATCTCATTCACTATAACATAATCTTAGCATGTCAACAAACCTTCCCAGAGACTGGTGATTCTATTGTCCCATCAGCCATCAAGGCTTGACTGGAATCTTTGTTGCCATCGTGATTGATGACTTTCCTCTTTGGTATTTTTTGTTTTTCTCTTATTTTGTTGATCAGTTCTCTGATCTCATCCTTATTTTTTGGTCCTCTTCTCTGCTTGATAAGAATTTTCCTTTATGCTGTTCTTGTTTTCAAAAGTTTTCAAGAAAGCCTTTTCCAATCTTTCAAAAAAAAAAAGCATGTCAACAAACTTCATTCAAATAATTCCCACTTCGCCAAAATTAACTGATCCATTACGTCAAACTTCAAAGACAAGGGCAACACAACCAAAGGGCCACAAAGGTTGGCATGATCTCTTAGGGACTTCAATATCTCACAAGTCACAACAACAATAAGTTCCCACCAAAATCAATCCAATCAAGTAGAAAAAAATTGCTAACCGATCAAAAATCAGTGCATATCCAGTCCTTGAAAAAAAATACCGAAGAAAAAATTGACCTGAGCAAACTTGCTTTCTCAGGATTGAAATAAAATTCTTCTATTAGGTCAAATTCTCATTCACTATAACAGGAAATTAGCACGTCATGGAACCTCATTCAAGTAATTCTCAATTTTCCATAATCAACTGATCCATTACCTCAAACTTCAAAGACAAGGGGCAACAACCAAAGGCCACAAAGTTTGACTTGATCTCTTAGGGGCTTCAAAGTATCACAACAAACAAGAAGTTCCCACCAAAATCAATTCAATCAAGTGGAGAAAAATTGCTAACCAATCATAAATCACTAGATAATAGTTATTTCCCCAGGGACAGGATGATCTAACTGCAGGGATGCTAGCTCAGGATGTTCACTCCTAGAAAAAAAACAGAAAAGAAAATTGATCTGCAGACTCTCTTTCTCACGATTGAAAAAAAAAAAATTCTATTAGGTCAAATTCTCATTCACTATAACACAATAATTCCCAATTTGCCAAAATCAACTGATCCCTTATTGCAAACTTCAAAGACAAGGGCAACAACCAATGGCCACAACTGCTGACTTGATCTCTTGGGGACTTCGATGTATCACAAGAAACAAAAAGGTCAGACCTAAATCAATGCAACCAACTTGAAAAAATTTGCTAACTGATCATAAATCACTACACCATAGCTATTTCCCCATGGCCATGAGGATTTAAACAATAGGCTAATATTTTAATATGTCACTGTTCCAGCCAATCCATCTTCAGGATTCCTGAATATCAATCCAAACCAATTTGACTTCAATGTGAGTTTTATCACAACTACCAACAATTCACAATTACACATCACATGTATGCAATGGCAGTCATTCCAAGATAAATCGATCTACTTGGTAACAAAGTTATTTTCATGAAGAATATTTTCTCGAGATGTATAATTTCAAAGATGATGAGTTTAACCTTTTGTTAGACCCTTACAGTATTTTACAATAATTGAAAAAAAGAATGACAAAGCAGAACACAATACAAAACATCTGTAAGAAATATAGAATATAAAAAAAAGTATTGCCATAGAAACACTAAGTGGACGTACACTCATGCTAGTTGCTGTTCAACATCATTGTTTAATCAGCTAAACCACAAAAAGTCAATTATAATAAGATTTTAAAGACTAAGAGCATTGAAAATTGCCCAACTATTATTAGAAATAAAAAAAAACAACTATGAAAATTGCCCAAGAACGTTTGACCAAGTGGTAGTCTACAGAGTTAATATTAATTCTGTGAAGCTAGCTTTCAGTTGTCCAAATGTTTTGGGTCCTTAGATATCTATTATCCTCAAATGTTCCTAAACACCGTTAAGTTATACAATCTACAGCTTTGAGGTGAAATAAATTCAATGCAAATCCTAATTTGGTTGGTGGGCAAATGTATATACCAGTGATACAACTTTTATTCTGGTTCACACCAGCCAGCCCTTTTCCTGAATTTATAGCTAGAAGGGTCCTGGTACAGCAGACTACTTACCCAGCTCCATAAACACATACATATGATAATTCTCTCACTGATTGCGTAGATTCATCCAAGATTATCAAGCTCATGCCTTTTAGTTTTTAAACCATCATTTCATGGGCTTAAATGCTATCCATTTGGAATCCAAGAAGCCTCTTATCTTTGAGCCAAAATATCTTGAGATATTGTTTGTAAGCTCATTCTAGCTGCGCAAACTGCAGGCATCATACATCATACTTGTAAATTGTTAGCTAATAGAAAATTCACTAAGGTTAGAGATAATGTTATAAAAATAATTGGCAAGTCGTACTACTTTGAAGTTCACATTCATATGACAAAAATTAATTGAAATACAGACTATAACAAAGAATATCTAAATGCAATAGCGAGAAGAATACTTCAGTGAGACATGGAAAGAAGAAGAGAAGCTTGAGTCTTCAAATCACAATTATCATGTTTGTAAAAATTAACAATTCTAAAGAAGAAAATCAGAGAATAGCATCTCTAGCTTTAAGAAAACGAAAATATAAAGAACTTTTCCGAACTCAACTGGCAGAGATAATAATGATTGGCATTAAGATGTACTAAAGCACCATATCTGTATAACTTTAAATTTCATATGCTATTTCTGTCACCATGACATAAAGAAGATAGAGTATATATGATAGAGAAAAAGGGTAAAACAAAAAAAACTTCCATTCATTAATTTCAAGAGGATCTAAATTGGAAGCCTCAACTGCTAGGAATAGTTCAAATGGAAAAGTGAAAAGAGTGGCGACAATAACAACAACAACAACAACAACAATGCACTCGGGACTCAAATGCTAAGACATAAAAAAGAACAGGCGCCTTTGAGAGAAAATTCATCGTTACGAGCCATTAGGGTGCTCCAAAAAAGTCCATGACTTATATACAGAGAACAACCGTTCACGTGCAACAGCATGGGTAGTAAGCTTGACATTGGTAAATCTTTACCTGATCGTCACAAACTTGTTGGTTCCATGTTTGGCCCAGTGACTCCTTAAATCAATTGGGTTAGAAAGATTAAACCCCTCACCTGCAAGCTTCTCCAAAACCTTCTTAAATGCTCCTTGACTCATCTTCCTCCCTGCTATTCTGGAGCCCCGTCTTTTTGTACTCATGGGAAGAGGATGCATTGAGATGCTAGTGGTGCAACAGGCTGACTGCCAGCCCCCAACTCCCCACCTGTAGCATGGCTGGTGTGTGCCAGTGCAAGTGCATACAGGCGTTGGTATCCTTGAAATATCTAAATCGATTCCATTAATGACTACTTCTGTGTTCTTCCTCGCAGACCTCCCACGTGGAACATGCCCATTACCACCTTCCTCTCCTGGTGCAGCCAGCTTTTTCATCTTTGTTGTTTTTGGAACCTTGGGAGGGCGACCCTGAGGCTTCTTCTTCGGAGGTGCGACTTTTCTGCCATTGGGCTCATCAGTCTGTTGGAGCTTATTATCTTTTGGTTGATCTGGTTGCTGCAGCATTTGCAGAGGGTGACCACCTCCAGAAGCATCAGAGAGCATGGCATAACTGTGGTGGTTCCCTGGCAACATCTGGATGATCTTGTCCCTATGGTGCATCCAACCATCTCTCCCAAACTCCATGGGAATCGACGGCTCAGCTATACCACAATCACGGTGGAGGAAAGCAGCGTTGGAAAGCAGCGGCTTCGTGTCCCTCTCCACGGCCATTGTGGGCATGAGCTGCAACCCTAGGTTGTTCTTGATTGGCTGCTCATAATACCCCCAATTGCGAATACCCAGACCTCCATCATCATCCATAGCCCTCCCACGAACCCAACCAAATACGTCAAAATGAGACGACAAAGATGCAATCTTTCTTCACCAACGTCGCTCAATCCACCACCCACATTGCATGCTGCTCACAACACCACCTATAAAAACACATCGAAGTCGATTGCAGCATTCCACATTGTAAAGACTGGAAATTTAACATAAAAAATGACGAAAAGGTGCGATCTTTGATTAAACCCTAATCGCATCAGGCAAAC
Source organism: Posidonia australis (assembly GCA_024699735.1). NCBI lineage: Eukaryota > Viridiplantae > Streptophyta > Magnoliopsida > Alismatales > Posidoniaceae > Posidonia > Posidonia australis. The sequence continues at coordinate 11,151 of JAMKQA010005601.1, forward strand.
AAAAAAAACCTCCAGAAAGTTGTCACAAACACCCAAACGATCCCCAAATGGCCAGCATTATCGAATGGCGAAGGGTCGTATTACAGATTTGCTACGGCTGGGGGGCAGAACGTCGATGACAATCGGAATTATAGGTTTCAAAAAACGCCTGAAACAATAGTAGACAGAGATCCATTTCCTGAAGCCAAAGGCAGAAGAGAGAGAGAGAGAGAGATGACTTACTTGGTATTTTGTGTGGAGATGGGAAGGAAATGGAAGAGAGAGAAAGCTCAGGACTTTCTCCGCATTTGGGGTTGTTACCGCAGAGTGACGGAAGACAGAGGGAGGGGGAAAGGCACAGGATGGATTTTTTCTTTTTGCTGTTTATTATTGTTATATATATAGGTATTCTATGGAATATGTACAATGTACTTTGTATGTATTTCTTGTAGAATCTAGATCCCCCTGTACATACCAAATACAAAAAAAAATATTTTTATTTTTAATTTTATTTTTTTTTGGCCTGAAAGCCAGTGCAAAGATGCGTTAAGAATCTAGGATTCATATGAAATCAGAGAATATTTATTGCACATTCCAATTATGTAGCAAACAAAGGAATGTGGTTTTATGAACTAGCTATTTGCTCGAAAAACAAAGGAAAGCAAAGTTTATTTTCACAATCTTTGTGAACTTTCTCTATCAAGTAATATGTCATTATTGATTCCATTATATATAAGTTGGTGATTGTATTAAATTGGTACCGAAACATGTCTCAGAAGGGGGGGGAAAAAACAACTGGTATTGACTCGTTTACTGATGACGGAGATTGGAAACCGTCCATCCATTAAGATCACGACAAAGTACTAATAAAACAAAAAAAAAGCTTGAACGATTTAATATTCTCATAAGCATCTCCGAGTCATTAATGACAACAACACCTTCTTCACCATCAAGTTTGAGCAGGAACTCTTTCGTGTAGTCGGTGGAACAAAAGTAGTTCTCAATCTAGCAGAGTTTCTATTGTTTACAGTGAGTGAATGAACGGCGAGGTCAGAAAGTTTTAATTGTAACACAAATCCTCACTCTTCAGCTCTTGTACATATGGAATGCCACATTGCCACTGCCAACAAACACGAACTACATTTCGGACACAGCCAGACTAGATTTGCAACGTCAAGCTCGAGGTTCGATCATTTCACAAGTCAAGAACCACATGTAAATGTAAAAAGCTCTTGACAGAGTTGGGACGAATTATGACTTGCGACGAATTTAACAAGAGCTTTGCAATTGCGGATTTTGTGTGCGACAAAATTAATAGTTCATCAGTCGCTAATGGCTAGGGCTGTAAATGGATCGGGTATAACCCGTTAACCCAAGTCAATCCGACCCGTTAAGAACGGATTATGGTAAAAATTTTGTATATCCATTGACCCGTTAATCCATCACCCGTTAATCCATAAATTTAGTGGGTCAGAATCATGATAGCATACTACGGATACCCGTTAACCCATCAACTCGGAGGTAATTAAGTAAATTTACCTAAACCCTAACATTTTAACATAAAATATAAATATATATAAACATTTTAAGTTTTTAACCTAACATTTACCCGCAGTGAGCAGTCCCGCACTCCCGCAGCGGCGCAGGCAACACCCCCGTGGCCCCGTCCCGGCGTCCGGCGTCCCCCGATCCTCTCCTCGCGACGGCACCGGGAAGCTGCGGGCGACTCTCTCCCGTGACTTCCTCCTCGCGACGGCACCGGGAAGAAGCGGCGCAGCCAACACCCTCGTGGCCCCGTCCCGGCCTCCGACGTCCCCCGATCCTCTCCTCGCGACGGCACCAGGAAGCAGCGAGCGACTCTCTCCCGTGACTCCCTCCTCGCGACGTCACCGGGAAGCAGCGGCGCAGCCAACACCCCGTGGCCTCGTCCCGACGTCCGGCGTCCCCGATCCTCTCCTCGCGACGGCATCGAGAAGCAGCGGGCGACTCTCTCCCATGACTCCCTCCTCGCGACAGCATCGGGAAGCAGCGGCACAGCCAACACCCCCGTGGCCCCATCCCAGCGTCCGGCGTCCCCCGATCCTCTCCTCGCGACGGCACGTGATCTTGATGTGCATTTTTGTTTGTTCCTTCTCTTTCAAAGTTGTTAATACAATTTTCTGATTTGACTAACTGAAAAAAAAAAAAAAAAATCTACCCCTATGTGAAAGAGAGTGGACATTTTTATGCCTTTCGTAAACTTGTGATTAACAAATATACGAATGCAGTTTATGAGGAAAATGTTTACAAGCCACAATAATTTATTGAACTTTTTGAAGGTGATTTACTTGCTGTTAATCTCTTTTCCTTTCCAACTGCACGACCAACTCCCAAATTTTTTTTCTTGGATGGTTATCAGTGAATGGTTTGGTAGTGTCCACTTCAATGTTAAATGCATGCTGCTTGGATTTATTAATTTCCTTTTTTCTACCATGGTTGATGATTTTCAATGTGTTTCCCTTATTTCATATTTCTGTTAACTTGAAATTATTATTCTATTTCCAGATCAAGCTGTTAACAAATAATCTTAGGTTTATATTGGATACAGTGCAGACTTCATCTGTGTTAGAAGTTCAGGTGTGATCGATCCCCTTTACCTTTATATTGTGGAATTTAATTGTACCATCTCATTTTCACAATTTCTTTATTTCATTCTAGAATACATTAGTTAATGTGGATATCTTATGTGGATCCCCTTTTTTTTTAACTCTCTCAAGTTTCAATTTGGTGGTTATATTTTACTCTCTCAATGTGGAGCCCTTTTTTTCTTTTTGTCATCTTGATCCAGGTTAAGAATTTCTAGGTACCTTTGTTTATTATCTTTATTTATTTTTGATGTTTTAGATACATGTTTTGGTGCCTCATGTGATTAGTTAATTTCTTGTCTCATTGTCGGTTAATCTCTGTTATTTATACTAGTTTGATTTATTACTTATAATTGAATTCCCTTTTTTGATGTTTATTGTTCATTTTATGTGATTTCAATTT
>JAMKQA010005602.1:0-19650 GCA_024699735.1 Posidonia australis
TTTAGACTTCTGTGAACACTGTGTATTTGGAAAGCAACATAGGCTTCAGTTTGGCAAAGCTAAACACTGTACAAAGCAGACTCTTGATTACATTCATGCTGACTGTTGGGGGCCCTCAAGAGAGATCTCTCCTGGTAGATTCAGGTATTTTTTTATCAATAATTGATGATTATTCAAGAATGACCTGGATCTACATGATGCAGCACAAAAGTGAAGTTTTTGGCAAATTTAAAGAGTGGAAGACTCTTGTTGAAAATCAGACTGAACGAAAACTCAAACGGCTCCGCACTGATAACGGGTTAGAATTCTGTTCTACTGAATTTAATGATTTCTGTAAAGAGTTTGGTATTGCCAGGCATAGAACAGTTAAAGAGACTTCACAGCAAAATGGAGTTGCTGAAAGGATGAATAGGACGTTGTTGGAAAAGGCTCGATGCATAATTTCCAACTCTGGAGCTCCCAAATCATTTTGGGCTGAGGCTGTTCACACTGCATGCTTCATCACCAATAGATGCTCTTCAAGTGCTGTTCAAGGAAAAACTCCTTATGAGTTATGGTCAGGAAAAATGACAGATTACTCTAATCTTAGAGTATTTGGAAGTTCTGCATATTACCATGTTAATGAAGGCAAACTTGTCCCTAGAGTCAAAAAGGGGATGTTTGTTGGTTATGGTGAAGGAGTAAAAGGCTACAGAATCTGGTCCCCACATTCTCACAAGGTAATCCTTAGTAGAGATGTTACATTTGATGAATCCCAAATGTTTTATGTAGATGAACAGAAGTCAGAATCTGAAGGTCAGGAGGTCAACAAACAGGTGGAGTTTGATGTTGATTCACATCAGAAAACTGCTGAAGAATCCTTCCCTCAGGAATCAGAAACTGCTGGATCTGAAGAACAATCTTCTTCTCAACGGTTCACTAACGTAGCAACCGACAGACCAAGGAGAAATGCAAATCCACCAAAAAGGTTTGGTTATGAAGAACTGATAACATATGCTCTTCATACTGCAGAAGAAATTGATTCTTCAGAATCATCCACATTCATTGAAGCTGTTGCAAGTAAGGATAGTAATCAGTGGATGGTTGCTATGAATGAAGAGATGGAATCACTCTACAAGAATCAAATCTGGGATCTGATAAAATTACCTGCTGGCAAAAAGGTAATTGATTCCAAGTGGATCTTTAAGAAAAAGACTGATACTCAGGAATCTACTGGGATAAGATTCAAAGCAAGACTGATAGCTAAAGGGTATCGTCAAAGAGAAGGAATTGATTATCATGAGGTATTTTCCCCTGTAGTAAGACATACCTCTATCCACGTACTTTTGGTTATTGTTGCTCAGCAGGATCTGGAGTTGGAACAACTCGACGTCAAGACAGTCTTCTTACATGGGAATCTGGATGAAGAAATCTTAATCAAACAGCCAGAAGGATTTGAAGATTAAGGTAAACTTGATTACGTCTGCAAGCTAAATAAATCTCTATATAGGTTGAAATAATCACCTAGACAATGGTACAAAAGGTTTGATTGTTTCATGATAAAGATTGGTTTTACTAGAAGCCTCTATGATTCATGTGTATATTGCAAATCTGATGGTGAAAAGTGGGTATTTCTACTATTATATGTAGATAATATCTTAATTGCTGCAAAAGATAAAATTGAGATTTTAAATTTAAAGTCTCTTCTAAACAATGAGTTTGACCTGAAAAATCTTGGACCTGCTAATAAAATTCTGGGAATGGAGATTCTTAGAGATAGGAAACGAAAAAAAATTATTTCTATCTCAAAAGAACTACATTCTTAAAATTTTGTCCAAGTCTAGGATGGCTGATTCAAAATCCATTTGTAAGCAATCTGCATTTGTTTACAAATATGTCCCCAAATTCTAAGTCTGAATCTGAATATATGGCCAAAATTCCTTATGTCAGTGCAGTTGGAAGTCTCATGTACACAATGGTTTGCACGAGACCTGATATTGCATACTCAGTCAGTGTGGTAAGCAGGTTCATGAGCAATCCAGGAAAGGATCATTGGCAAGCTGTTAAACGGATCTTTCGCTATTTAAGGGGAACTTTCGATATTGGTTTAATTTATGGGAATAGTTTGAATACTCTTATTTCTGGTTATTCTGACTCTGATTATGCAGCTGATGTTGATTCTCGCAGATCTATGACAGGATATGCCTTTACAGTTGGAAATTCTGTTGTAAGTTGGAAAGTTACTCTCCAACCTACTATCTCTCTATCAACTACTGAGGCTGAATATATGGCCATGACAGAAGCTGTCAAAAAAGGAATTTGGCTTAAAAGGTTGATTGGAGATTTCGGTCTCACACAAGAACAAATAGTAATTTATTGTGATATTCTAAGTGCTATTTGCTTAGCCAAAGATCATGTATATCATGATCGAACAAAGCATATAGACGTGAGATATCATTTTATTCGGGCAGAACAAAGAATTAACATTTAGAAAGTCAGTACAGAACATAATCCAGCAGATATGTTTACTAAGTCCGTGACTAAGAGCAAGTTCCTACACTGTTTAGACTTGCTCAATGTTTATAGCAATTTCGGAAGGACCTTACGAGGTCCTGGCAGCAGCAGGATTATCTGAAGACTCAAGTCAAGGTGGAGATTATTATATGACTTAAGTTTGCTAATGGGCTGAGGTCTTTTTTTTTTATCTCGGCCCGTTTGTTTACAAAAAAAACAAAACAAAACAAAACAAAATATCTGTGGAAGACGCACTGTAGCCGCGTCTTCGACCTCCCGACTGCGCGAGGGCTTTCGTTGTGCAGCTCCCGCAACCGCCAGGCGACGCATGGTTTCGCCTGCTGAAGCTGAAAGGAAAGGTCGCCCGTTACAGCCGCTGGTTCCTGCACCGTTCGTTTCTCCTCCGAAGGCGTTATACCTCTCCCGCATCTAAAGGCCGCCCGACCCTGCACCGTGCATTTCACCCACGGAAGCTCGTCGGTCGTCTGTTGTGGGAGAATCTGAGCTCAGCGGAATGCTCAGAAGCTCACACGTGGAGAGAAGAGGCAGAACGTCTCTGTTGAACGGACGACTGTTTCGTCTGTTTTGGGTTTCGACAAGTTACACAAGCTCGTAACTCTCCTGTGTTTTATTCCATTGTTTAATGATGATTATTCTCTAAACCTGGGTGGTTCTAGTATAAATAGGTGGCTTATTCTTGTGAAGAAACAAGGAGAGAAAACAACAGTCTGAAATTTGTGTTGTTGTTCTTCCACCACCTCCACCATCTGTATTCCTGAAATCTGAATAAAAGTGCTAGATCAGCTGCTGTCTGTGAACGTAGCTCCGTATTGGAGTGAACCACGTAAATCTGGTGTCATTGTTCTTCTTCTCTTCTTCTGTATGCTTATATATGTCACTATATTAATCTAACACTAGCACATGAAGGAGATGAGAGAAATTGAATACACAAATAATTTATAATGGTTCGGTCAAAACCTGATCTAGTCCATTTCTCAAGACTCATGAGATTTTTTCCTTATACTAAAGTTATAAGACACTTACTTATGTTGGCTATCCCATCAACTCTATCTTTGCTCCTTCTACTTCTCGTACTCTGAGAAGTTAGAATCTCCTCTAATAGTTTTACAACAGATGACTTCCCTTTCACAGAGCGTTTTCAAATAAAAATTGCAACACTAGCTTGTGAAGAGAACGTAGGACAAAGTTGAACACAGTAATCAAGGAGTTATAAGTATGTTGATGTGCTGTGTGTCCTATTATGACTTGTAGGAGTCTTATTTATAGCTAAAGGATTATCAAAAGATGTGTTTAACGACTAGAAAAATGGTCATAAATGGTTAGTCTATCGGTATGTCGTTTTGACTTTCTAAATGCCATTTATGTCTTCAAACTGCAACTGTTAGGTAATTCGGTATGTCGAAATTATTTCGGTATGTCGAATTCTCTTGATACGGTATACCATTTTAGTTCGGTATGTTGTTTTTTCTTCAACTTTATTTTCACAATCTTTTTCGAAGTTTCGTTACTTGTATCGATTTTTCCTACTTCGGTATGTCGATTTTTCTTTGGTATGTCGTTTTTGATTCTTAACTTTTGAGTCAAAGTGCCGTTGTTTTTGTTGTTTATTCCTGATTCGGTATAACAATTTGATTTGGTATGTCGAAATGGTTTTTCTTCTACTTTTCAATCAAGTTTGCTAAGTATATCTTTAGATACTTATTTCATAAGATTTACATAACTCAAGTTATCACAATTCTTCAACCTTATTTTTCGTCTATAAAAATATACCAAAAATTCATTAGTTCAAGTATAATTATCAAAACAAAATATATTTCTAACAGAAGTCACCTGTGGGTTGCCTGAGAGGAGGCCAATCAATCAATGGAAGAGCTCTAATGGTAGTGTTGTTGCCGACAATGGCGATGCAGGTGGGTGGTGGCTTAAGGAAAGGGGCTATTACGTTGGTTGGGTGGCAAAAAAAGGCAGGGTTAGGGTTAGGTTCTTGATATCATGTTAGAGATGAAAAAATAAGATTATATTTTTCCATGATAGAGTTTACATGGATATACATACATGATATAATATCCCTAGCGTAAATGGATGCTAATTTACTTGTACAACCTAAATGCATCTCTAAAACTAAATAATGTCATTGATACTATCGACTTCCAAAAGTGAAGAGTTGTCAAAAGGAAATTATAACCACTTTCGGTTTCCCTACAATAACTAAACTACCTTTAAGTAGGGGGTGAAAATGGGTCGAACTCAAGTTTGGCTGGCCCATCTTGGCTCAGATTGTGTATGCACTATGGTATGTGGGGTTTAAGGCTCATGCTTGCCCAGCACACAGGCTAAATTTAGCCTTAGTTGAGTTGTGATGGTTGGGCTAGCATCGAGCCAATCTGACTACTAAAACATTTACTTTTGGATTAATGTTTAAGTTTATAGATTTTAATTATAAGACCATCAAATTGATTAAGTATTCAAATTGCTGGGCTGCCATATTTCGAACTGGGGAAGTAAATACAACATTTAGGACTCTTTGGCTTCAATATTAGTGTATACTGTGGTAGTATTCCACTATTCCTATTCGTCACAATGTTCTCATTAAGGTCTTATTACTATCTACTCTAGGATCACTAGGCCATGCAGGGTTCTAATTTCTAATAGTGGTTTCTATGAGTTCTTGAGGTCGCTCACACCCACAATGTAGTACATAGTCTCATACACCATTTAGTTCCTAGACTTCCATGACATGATACTTTCCATTCACACCCTAGTCCTACCCATACATGGCATGATATTGTTGGTAACAAGCTTGTGAAATTAACCAACTTGTACTGACCTAAATCCACCAACCACCAAAGTTTATGCTGACATTGTAATAGTAGTATATCTTAATGGTCGCCGAAATTATATAGCCAAGCACCTCTTTTTCTTTAAGCCATATGTTTTGAGTAATATGAAGTGTCACATACCTTGTACAACCCTTCAGATAAGAAAAAGGATTTGCATATGGTAGACCTCCATAGTAATCAAGGGTCAAAGGCCCCTTTTGCTTGGCAGTCATTGTTACTATTTGATGTTTAGCGAAGAGGTGAAATGTAAGTTTCATGATCACAACTTTACAGTGTGTATAGCGACCTTGCCACAGGTTGGTGTTTTGTCTTGACCAGGTGTCCCTTAGTGAAGAGGATGGACCATGAATTGACCAGGTTGCATCTTGCTTTACTAGATGCAGTTGTGCAGATACTTCATTGTTTGGTTAGCAATGTGTTTATTCCATTTGTATTATATTGGCCAACTCAAAGCAAGTTTCCTGACCTGATCATTACTTGGGATTAATTGATAAATGGCAAAGTATATCTCAGGGTTTTGGGTTATGTTTCTGGAGCATGAAAAGAGACACCATCATATTAACCTTATTTTAAACTACTGGAATTATCATTTGATATCATGACTTCGTGTATGCTGCTAATTAGATAGAACACAGAAACCAATATTTTTCCTTCTTTGATGTTTCTGAAATTGGGTCTTATTCATAGAAACCAGAGATTAAAATTGCGCAAACGTCTGATAAGACATACATCTCGGAGAAAGGATGAAACTGTAGAGGACACCAGTTCTCTTATTATATCAGCTGCAAATGCTAATTAAGGTAATATGAATTCCTTTTCTGTATCAGGTACATAGACTTTTATTGGTTCCTCTGCTTGCAAGACATACGTTTTCTTAAATGTGGGTTTTCTTGCATTTCATCTCTATTATTCTCAGTTGTTAAGAATATACGTTGATTGTTGTACTTAAATTCTTATCCCTTTAACTTTGAGGAGTCACAGAATTTGCAAAGCTGAAGTTTGTTTTCCATCATGAGGAATGCATTTCCAATGAAAAAGGTGCGTCTAGGATTTTTTTTATAGGAAGCATCAATGAAGATGATATTGTTTGAAAATACTTGCAAGACATGAATATTCTAATGATGTTGGTATCTTCATTTGCTATCTAGAACATCATCTAAAGCCTTCTTAGTCTAATTTATGCAGTGTTTTTTTAGACAAGTCATCTATTCTATTTTGGAGTTAATCTTGCTGTTTTCCATCTAGGTCTTTGACTCTTTCTTTTAACTTGACGGCTGTGTTTTTGCGAGTTATGACTGTTGAATCCCCTAAAGTCAAACAAATATTATGTTAACGAGCACCGTCTAGTTCAGATTTACTTGTAATTCTTACTTATCTTTAGGGAATCTCCTGAGAATCTTTGAATTAAAAAAGAGAGTGGATTTCTAGAAAATATTGTTCCTTGTATATTTCATTGGAATATAGTTTTTGCATGATACAGTAGGACACTAATTCTGGCTTCCAATACATGGATTGCAGAGTTGCTTTCTAGGCTTAGAGGCTTGTGCTTACTGGCCTTTGTCTGTACTGAGAAACACTGCAGAGGGCAGATTTCATTTACAAAAAACTTGAAAGGAGAAACATCGTGCAATGTGGTGGAACATGGAACTGGTTTTTGATGTCTTCAGTGAATCACCAAGCCATTGTAGTCACCAAGCCCTTATGAAGTATATTTGTAATATTTTGAAGTGTTCTACTGGTCTGGAGCCAGTTGAAACGTTGTGAAGTGCGTCATAGATGTAGAGCAAGCTATGAAGATGTACAAGGTAATGCTGTCCCTTCTCATTTTTATAGATAATTTGTTCGAGTATTTTTGACACGTTTATAAAATTGCTGATCTAAGTGCTGATTGTTACTTCTCATTTTTTTGACACACTCATAGATCTGTTTGTGAAGGCTCACCAGAGAAGATAAGAGCAGTGCATTTGACCATCTTTGCTGTCCAGTTGACAGTTCCACTGTTATAAGTAATACTTGTTAAACTACAGGTTACCACCCAGCTCTAATGTGTAACATGAATTTCATTATATCTCTTAACTGGGTGTCAGTTTTTCCCCATATTTAGGCAAAAAATACTTCAGTGCAATCTGTATACATTTATGAGATCAATATGCTCTCAATTGATTTTATAATACATTGTGATGTAAATTGGGTGCATTTCCAAGTGTGTTGTGGCTTGAATTCAAAAGCACCGCTTATGTATCAGGTAATAAATGATCCAAATATCCATTCTTTCACCAAATCTAGCCTAAGTTGCCAACTTGCCATTGGAACTGTCATTTGGAGGTGAAATTGAGTTGGGATTGTAAATTATCTTGTTTGGATAATTGAGTTACAATTTCAAAAATGATTTAAAGGTGATGTGCATATGAAGCATCCATCAATCTGAACTAGAGTTTATTGAATATACATCTCAGATCTGAACTTTTCTGAGCAAAACATGAGTCAATTTTCATGACTTGGTTTTTCTTTTCTGGTGCAGGGTTCAGTCGATTCACCTGTTTTTTTGTTATATGAGGTTCTACTTGCGGGGAAAATTTCTATTGCTTGAGACTTGAAAGGTGGATTTCACATAACAATCTTGGTTGTGACAGAATTACAAGAATGTTAAATGTAATCTGTTTAGATATCTCAGTTGGCCACCTGGGGTACTCTTTACCCTAGGGTTCCAAATTTGAATCCTCTTGGTGTCAAATTTGGGAATATTGTTTCGTACACAGGTGTATGTTCAGATTTACATGGTTGACGGTGGGTGTGGGTTAATATTGTCAATCTCGGATTTACCTTTTGCCGTTGTCTGGTTGTCCACCTTGGTGGAGGGGTTTTTGATTATCAAAAAAAAAAGAAAAGGTAATATGTTACCTTTAACTTAGTTTTAGGATAATTGGGTTGCCTGTAACTTCACTAGAGGCACGCTTTAATGATATTTAGCATAACTACTTGAAGCTGAAAAGTGGTAGTGGAGCTTTAATGTTGGGAGCTAAACATCACATTTGTTAACAAAACCCTGTCAAATTATTGGAGCATAGACTGCATGGTCAAAGCATGATTAATTGCAAGGGTGGTTATGCTGCTTTCTGAAGAAACTGACAGTCTTCGGCATATCAAGAATGAAGCATTATCAGGTTCTTCTTAATATGGTATTGAAATTATCTACAACCGCCTTCACTTTTAAGTAGGAAATATCTACCAAGCTTTTCCTTTAAGACTACACCAATGAAATCAAATATTATGAGCAACGCTTTTATCTCTGAACGATGAAAATGTCTACAACACTTTTCACTTTTAAGTAGAAGATATCTCAAAATCCCTTCCTTCAGAACTCTCGTAATGAAACGAAAATCTAGAACTACACTTTTATCATTGGTCATGAAATATCTGCAACCAGAACTTTGTCCTTGTGTAATTGGCAAGAAAGAAAAAAAATCTAAGCAACACTTTTACCTTTAAGTAATGAGACAACAATATCTGTAAGCACACTATTGCCCTTTTTAATGAAATATCTCACTAGCACTTTTCACTTTTTCCAAAGTAGCAATGCCTTTTCTTTTGGTAATGAAAAATATGAAATTATCTCTGGTTGCACTTTTACTTTATCAGAAGTGTTAAATTCTTTACAAAAATATTATATCAAAAATTTTATTTAAAGATTTAATCAAGAATTTTAAGATTTGTCCATGTTAAATTCATCACAAATAAATATAAATACGGAAACATATCTAAATTCATGTAGAAAACTTGAAATTCCTTTTTTCCTCTTGTCTAGATCCGGTCTTCTAAACCACTAAGTGTTTTTTGCTTGTTCTTTTTCAAGATTAAGGTAAGAGAGAAGAGAGGTCAAAAACTTAGGGTTTGGGGATCATAACCTTAATATATAGTAGTTTATATCATTATAAATTTTCAATTTGGTCCATCAATAAATAGAAAAATGTCTTATTGGTCTCTACACATAATGACCAACATCACTTAAGATACTAATTGGCTTAACGAAAAAAACCAAATAGATTATTATAATGAGCCTAATCAAAAAATAGCCTATAATATTTTAATTGATTTTATATTGGCTTAAATATATTACTAAATTTAATCTAACAATCTCCCACTTGAACCATACATAAAATTAACAATTAAAGTATTAAAATTTTATGAGTTACTCCAAATGACTATTTTAACAAAAATACTTTATAATCCGGTCCATGAATTGTAGTAACGTAGGATCAAAGAAGTTTTCATTATTTTAGATATAATTCAACCCACGATGGTCACTAATGGTAATACAATTAGCGACATGAGTCAAGTGTGGATATGTAGCATGGAATTTAGACAAAGTGATCTAAACTCATCCATATCCAACTGATCTAAACTTTAGTCAGATCAACATAAATATCTAGAATGTAAATAATCTAAAACCTTATTTCTACAGAAAACAACATCTATAACAATATCAAATGGTAAATTATCAAACTCCTATTAAACTAATATATTATCAAATGGTACAACATCCATATGAGCAACATGCTTATAAAAGACCATGTGTGGTACTCCTTTAATAAGCGGATTTGTAATGATGGAGTTTGTCCTAATATGCTCTATAGACAATTGACCATTCTAGATTCTTTCTTTCACAATCAGGAACTTAATGTCTATATGCTTAGACTTTAAGGAGCTCCTGTTGTTAGTGAAATAGAGTATCGCAAATTTATTGTCACAATATAACTTAAGTAGTCTTTCAATTCCATCTATAATTTGTAGACCTGTGATAAAATTCCTTAGACATTTTCCCTGATTGGATGTCTTATAGCATGCTATGTACTTAGTTGTCATTATAGAAGGGGCAATAAGTGTCTTTTTGACATTTTTATAAGATAAAGCTCCTCTTACTAACAAGTACACATAGTCTGAAGTAGATCTATGATTGTCATAGCATCCAGTAAAATTAGAGTCAAAATACCTAATGATTTCCATTTGATCCAATTTCCTGTACATAAGTGTGGAGTCTTTTGTTCTTTGCAAATGCCGCATGACCCGCTTAACAACTTTCCAATGATCCATACCTGGATTGCTAAAGTATCTGCCTAACATGCCAACAATGTACGTGATATCCGAACACGTACTAACCTGAACATACAAAAAACTTCCAACTGTCGAATCATATGGAATCTTCTACATTTCCCTATATTCAAAATCATTCTATTGCTCTGTTTATGACTAAACTTGTCTCCCTTAGCCACAGGGGTATTTCCTGACTTGCATTCACTCATGTCATACCTTTTAAAGACTTTTTCAATATAGTATTTTGAGATAATCTAAGAATACTTTGAGAATGATCTCGAAGTATTTGGATTTCTAATACAAAACAAGCTTAATCAAGGTCTTTCATCTCAAATGTATTTTAGAGAAATTTCTTGGTTTCTATAAGTAAGTCCATATCATTAGTGGCAAGAAGTACGTTATCAACATACAAGACTAGGAAAATATATTTACTCCCACTAAATTTATAGTATACACAATCATCTACCCAATTTACATCAAAACCGAACAAGATGACAACTTAATAAAATTTATGATACCATTGACGAGATGCTTGCTTTAAACCATAAATAGACTTCTTAAGTTTGCAAACCATTTTCATTGTGTCCCCTAATGCAAAGTGTTCAGATTGCATCATATAAATCATTTCATCAATGTCATCATTGAGAAACGTCATTCTTATGTTCATTTGATTTAGCTTAAGGTCAAAATGAATAACTAATGTCATAATAATCCGAAAAGAGTCTTTCGATGAAATCAGAAAAAAAAGTCTCTTTATAGTCAATACCTTCTTTTTGAGTAAAACCCTTAGTAATAAGACTAGTCTTATATCTTTCCACATTATCCTGTGAATCTCTCATGGTCTTAAATATCCATTTGCAGTCGATGGACTTTGCGCTTTCAGATAATGAGACAATATCTCAAATATCATTGTCCTTCATGGATTTATACTCATCATTTATGGTATTTATCTACTTTTAAGGATCGAAACTATTGATTGTTTGATAGACATTGATTGGATCATTATCCATCAAGTCATTATCAACTTGATGTTCTTGGAAAAAAACGATATAATCATTTGAAATCGCAGTTGTCTTCTCTCTAGTAAACCTCCTAAGTGGCATTGACTCTTGAATGAGTTGAGTTTATTCTTCTTGAATAGGAAGAGGATCGACAATGACTTGGTCTAGATTTGTCTCTTGAACAATATCAGGAATTGATTCCTGATCATCATCAATAGCAACTGTAAGAAGAGAAATAAATTCTTCTTCGAAAATAATGTCTCTACTCTTATCTTCCCTCTTAAACTCTACTTCCACAAGGAACTTAGCATTACCCGTCTCAAAAAAAGATCTAATAGTGGAATTATAAAACTTAAAGTCCCTAGACCTTTCAGAATATCCAACAAAGTAGCAGTTAACGATCTTTGTATCCAATTTCTTTTCATTAGGCTAGTAAGGCCTAGCCTTAGTTAGACAACTCCACACATGAAGATGCTTAATACTAGGTTTTTTTCCAACCCATAATTCATAAGGGATTTTAACCACTGTCTTAGTTGGTATTCTATTTAAAATATAATCTACAATCTTATGTGCCTTACCTTAGAGAGATGGTAAGCTAGAATGACTAATCATATTTTTCACCATCCTTAAGTGTCTTATTGCGTCTCTCAATAACACCATTCATGGTTGTAGAACCAAGCATGGTGTATTGAGGAATAATACCACATTCTTCCAAGAACTTGGTAAACGGGCCTGGATGTTGTTTACTAGATCTGTCATATCTACCATAGTACTTACAACTACGATCAGATCTAATGGCTTTAATCCTTTTGTTGAGTTGATTTTTAACTTCAACTTTAAATTATTTGAACACATTCAAGACTAGTGATCTTTCATGAATAAGATATAGGTAGCCATATTGTGAATAGTCATTTATGAATGTAATAAAGTATTGTTGATCATTCCAAGATGTTGTAGGGAACGGTTCACAAATGTTCGTATGTATTAGTTTTAAGATGTCTGAATATCTATTGGAATCTAATCTTCTAACATTGTGCTGTTTTCCTTTAATATACTTAATGTAAATTTGGAAATCTCCTAAGTTAATTGAAGGAAGAATCCATCTGACACAAGTTTTTCTATTCTATATTTAGAAATATGTCTTAAACGCGTATACTATAACAAAGCAAAATCCTCTCTAGATTTTTACTTTATACCTCAAGATGAAATATGCAATGATTCATTATAAGAAGTTATTGTATCAAGCGAATATAAATTATCATTATTTACCAAAGAACCAGTACCAATAAAATTAGAATTCTGAAAAAGACTTCATTTTTCATTTTCCTGATGACAAGAATAACCAGATTTGTCTAATACAAAAATAGAAATTAAATTCCACCTAAAAGACAATACAACAAATGTCTCTTTCAAATCTAAAAAAGAACCAATTCATAAATGAACAATAGCGTCCACTTCAACTTCATTGCCGTCACCCACAAAGATGTATCTTTCCCTATCACTTGGTGTCTGATGACTTAGGCAACCTTGTATAGACACACTTATGTGAGTAGTAGCATCAAAATTTATCCACCAAGTGTGTCGAGGTATACAGAAGCAATATTAACTTCAGAATAAACCAAAGTAAAAGATGTACCTTTCTTAGCATGCCATGCGTGATACTTGATACAATCATTCTTCTTATACTCACCCTTCTTGCAAAAAAGACAGGTAAACTTAATCTATATTTGTTGCTTCTTTAGTGAAACCATTGTAGCTTTAATGGACTGTAATTTCCTTTTACATTTGTCTTTAGATGTAGAGGCCAGATGAGCATTTTTTGTCTTATCTTGCTTTAGTCTTTCTTTCTCTTGCACACAATAAAAAATGAGCTCATTATGTGCCCATTTCCATTTCTGATAGTTATAACTGATCTTGAATTGGTTGAATTATTGCGAAAGAGAGATCAAAACTAAATGCACGAGTAAGTTTTTCGACCGCTTTAACTTAAGTGCTTTTAGTTTTAAAGTAATATTAGACATTTCAAAAATATACTCTCTTATGTTTCCCTTTGCCTTGTACTTCATAGAAACCAAATTTGCCAATGGCATACTAGTTCCAATTTTTCCATTCTTGGCAAACCGTTTCTCAAGATCATTGAGAAACTCTCTGACAGTAGTCTCTTCTGACATAGTACCCCAAAAGGTTTCTAGAATGGCGCGCGTAATGATCATCAGACTTAGTCTATTGGAACGCTTCCACTTTTCATAAGTTTTCTTATCCTCAGTCGAATTATCAGACTCTAAAGTAGAGGCGTATTTCATCTTAAGGGCTAAATCGAAATCCATGCACCTGAGTACTATCATGACATTCTCTTTCCAATATTTGAAATTGATGTCATTAAGCATTGGAATTGAGTTTATGTTGGCACTATTTAAGGAAGATGCATTTACTAAATAAATTTTGAAATAATTTAAAAGCCATAAGAATAGTTTGTTCAATATGAATCATTTTAATCTTTAAAAATAATGAAACAAACAAATAAATTCAACTGATGGTAAGGTCCATCTCAAGATACCTAGTGCAACATCAACATGTAGCCTTTGAGCAAAAACTTGCAAGTATACTCTTCATTGTAGTAATCTAATTCTGACCATCAGTCCTGCCAAGTAATAAGTCTTCTATGTTATATTCATCACGAATAAATATAAATACGGAAGTGTACCTGAATCTACGTAGAAAATCTAAAATTCCTTTTTTCCTCTTGTCTAGATCCAGTCTTCCAAAACACCAAGTTGCTTCTTTTTTTTGCTTTTTTTTTAAAGATGATGGTGAGAGAGAAGATAGGCCAAAAGCTTAGGATTTAGAGACCATGATCCCAATATATAGTTGTCTATATTATTACAAATTTCCAATTTGACCCGTCAATAAATGGAAAAATATCCAATGGTCTCTACACATATTGACTCATATCACTTAAGATGCTAATTGGCTCAATCCAAAAAACCAAATAGATCACTAAATGAGCTTAATCAAAAAATAACCTATAATACTTTAATTGAATTTATATTACTAGATTTAATCCAACAGAAGGAACTATTAACAACAACAACATCAAACTTTTTCATCTTTAAGGGACATATCTAGGCAAATATATAAACTTCTTTCACGTAATTAACTGGAGCATGTCTTGTTAAGTTAAGAAATTAAGTTGAATAGATCTTGCTCTTTGATGAAGATAATTAAGAAATACTTTTACATAAATTGTAAGCAGAATCACTTCATATGTCACGTCCTCAAATATTGTAAAGAAGTAACTTAGAACTACTTTCTCAATGAGGTGCTAACAATTATTTCGACTTATGCTGATAACCTCATCCTCGAAAAAGGTTAGTGCAGCAGTGGTCTCATCATTTTGAGCATAATTGAGAATGATTCATGTAGATGTTCCCACGATACTTCCAAAACCACGGCGGCCAATTGTTGGAAACTAAGCACCCATTCCTGTTAAGAGAACCCAATCAAACAGTTTTACACGGACCATGATGTGATTAGAGTGCAATGTGGGACTACTTTGCCTTTTGGAGACTACTGTAAGCAATGATGCTGCCATGATGGCAACCAACATGTGCTTAGGTCAACATTCAATTCCACAACAAACTTATTCACATCACTCTTGCTCAAATAATGTTTTTCAATTCTTGGTCTCTTGTAACTTGAGCAATACTGGACGTGGTATTGTTAACTACTCACAGTGTCTGTAGATCCAGCCATTTAGATCTGAAGGAAATTACAGTGGATAAAACCGCCAAGGCATGCTGCTTAAATGCTCTGTTGATGATGCAAGTAGTACTTTGAGGAACAAGTTGATAAATAACAATCTTTTTGTGAAAGAACACAAGATTCTTACGTAAGTATGCATGTATGTACGGCTTCAAGAATGGCATACGTAACATGTACACATTTATCCAATGTAATAAGAAGTTGTTTGGTGTAATAAGAAGTTGATATAGATACAATATGTGGAAGTACTATATATCCCTGTGAATGATATACCACATTATTTTAGTGGTTGTATTTATGACTAACCTACAAACCTAATGTATAGCATGCTTGCAATCAATGACTCATGGCTTTCGATTTTCACATAACTCTTCTTAGTGTAATCATATACTCTAGATTATTTCCAAATATTTGATGACTTGGAAAAAAAATCATGACAGAACAAGAACTAACGTCAACACGAAGTTATAAACCTTTCCGCATATTCTACTCATGCAAATTCTACAAGGGAACTGGGATGAATAAGTTAAATCATATACATAAACTTTTGTCTATACATTTAGTTGTAAGAGCTAGCTCATTATCATGCCAATCATAAATGAATTTGCCTCAAATCTGAACCCAACTAGATTGGCATCTTCTATAATCTCTGTAAGAACCACAAGAACTCACAACAATCAGTGAAAGAAGTTACCCACTGATGTTTGGTCATCTTGTGTAGTTATTACACAAAAAAATCCTCTTAATTTGAAGCTTAAAGACCGAAATTCTGTTAACCATAACACGATTATAAGTTAGGAAATGTTTATTTCTAGAGGAGTTGAGAGGACTGGTTAAGACAAGCTCTTCAACTGCATGGTTATGCATCCATGATCACTGCAAGAAGATAAATCAAGATGACTTTCATCTTGGGCAGTGAACAACCGTAATTGTTTATAAAGATTAACATCAAAAAATTAGTATCAGAACTAACCACCATGAAAACCAAGCTGAACTCGTAAAAATACACATGGAGTTCACAAATAGCTGGTAAATTGACCGTGTTCTGAGCACAACAGGCCACTGATAGCAATGTTGTTCATCCTTTTTAAGCATGCCTCTGAGCGTTTGATGTTGATCTCAACCAGAAGGTTTGGTGTTGAATGGATAGTTTATTCAAATTAAAAAAAGTTCAGCTTCTGGTGAAATGGCAATTGAATCGAACGTCTATCTCTTAACAAATCCTCTCGCTTCCCCGCCTATATAAACATATTTGAATCACTAGCATAGCTCGCATCTTTTGAACATGGCCGAAGATAACAGCTCTAGTACTTCACCAAAGGTTGAAGAACACTTCTTTCTGTGGTTGTCTCAGTTTACTTCATTCGGTATTTTAGTTCATGCATGGATTCTTTCTGTTGACGTTTTCTTCTTGGGTTTCTTCTCTTTGTTCCAGTGCACAAGGTTCAGTCCACACTCCTCTTCAGCCGCCAATCCAGCTTCTAAGAAAGGAACGAAAAATGGAGGCTATTCGCAACCTCTCAAGCTTAAAACTGAGGTAACGCCAATCCCAACCTCTCAGCTTCTTGAAGGCTGGTAGAAAAGCTTAGCTTTATATTGGTTTTTACCAAGTAACTTGAATTGCTATTACATATATCAGCCACAAGGGATCACATTACTATGTGGTAGTGAGCGTTCCAGCTTTCAGTATTACATTCATTTTTCAGGTCACTGGCTGGTAAAAATGTCATCCTAATGGCACAACCTTAGTAAAGCAAAAGTCATCCTAATTTGTTGATGCCTTGGCCACCAAGAGAATCTTGGTTTCCAGCACACGTCAACCAAAAACCAAGGATCATTCTTCCATAACTTCCAATGATTTTTTGCAGAACCGTGGACATGTAAAAGGGCAAGCCACTGTGAAGAAACTACAAGAGCAAGTTGCAATAGAAGATAAACACCGGTTTCCTGTGGCACATCCCCTGCCATTGACCACTGATAAGCCTCAGGTGGATGCCACTATTACATTCTCCAAACCTGGTATCTCTCTCTCTGTCTCTTCTCCCTCTCATCCATCTCCATAAACCACAGGTTCCACCAAAACCACCTGTCAAAGAACAAACAAAGCCACTGAACGTCAAACTTCACACACAGCAAAGAGCTGTCAGACGTGCAGGATACAATGATCTGGTAAGCACCAATGTCCTGACATCATCGAATGGCAATTAGAGGAGGAATGTGACATGTCCATGTCAACTAGGGCTGATACAACCACTGTGTCTTAATGAGTTTTCTTTCTTCACCTTTTTTTTTTCCCCCATTGGTGCAGGTTGCAAGCAAGATGTACTTCCTGGAGATGCTGAAAAAGTTCGAAGAAAAGATCCAGAAGGTATAAACATATGTTGCCCCGTGAGAAAGACGTGCCTATGAAACACAACTTCGTAGAAATTATCGAGCACTTCAAACCTGCAGGTGATCGAAGAGGAGGAGATTAAGATGATGAGAAGGGAGATGGTCCCCAAGGCACAGCTGATGCCTGTATTTGACAGACCATTTCTCCCGCAGAGGTATACAAGAAGCCTGATCAGATTTGCAATAACCATAATAATCTGTGCTCATCACATTGTTCTTGGGTCTGTATATCTGCAGGTCAACAAGACCACTTACCGTCCCGAAAGAGCCGAGAGTACTAAGCAGGAATTGTCTCAATGGGAATGTGGATCCCTACAGATTATTTCAGCAGTCTCTCCTTCAGAACATCAAGGCCGTCAAGTAAATCGGACGGCCGAGATCATGTCACGTACCAATATCATTGTGGAGACCTTTTTCTTCTTGTTTTATAGTCTAGGGTCTAGGATAATTAGAGAACTGATGCTCCCTGTACTGGCTACCCAACATATACATATGCAAGGGAATAAGGTTATTGTTCTAGTGTGGGTTTGCCTTACCTGATAGGAGCAATTAATCCATACGACAATTTCTTTCTAATATAAAATTATATTATATTATATGAATACAGATATTGTTCTTCCACACTTTCTCGTCATACGTTTTGTAGAGTATACTGCAATTCTCTTTTTGCAGTTTCCTTTTGTTTGATTCTGCCAAAGCCTCGGGGAAAACTGAGGTTATACTTCAGCAGCTATTCTATGCTCCAGTGTCTTGTCGTTTGACCATCCAATCTTGCTTCAGTTTAATGATGAAGATGGTCCTGGAGATGAATCCAATACCCAAGCACTGCAATCCAACACAAGGGAAATGATATGCGCATGTACCAAACGTAAATACAAGCAATGAATAAATCAAGTCCCACAAGGCCAAAACCACCCTCTTTTCATCAAAATTGATGATAATCTTGTAATTTATATCGAAAAAGGTCTTATCTGCTAGTGTTAGCAATGAATAAATCATACAGTGCTTTAAAATTTCCTTATCGAAACGCAATACATTGCTAAAGAGTTGGAAAAAATAAATTCAACAACTAGTTTGTCATATGCCACCTAAATTAGGTGGCTTCACCTTAAAAGGAATCACTAATTAAACATACGCCAAGTGGAAATTGAAAACTCCAAAATCTCCAATAGTAACCAACCAAACCAATTCAAAAAAGGTGGCCTAACTCCCAACTCTTCAACAACAAGCAAGCAACATGGGTTGGTCGTTCAACCGATGGGTTCTGATGTGTAACTTGGATCATCAGATTACAAGGTCCGCTATGAGATTTGGTTAGAGTGGAGTTGGGAATTCGTTAGGGTTGTTATAGGTGGTTAATTTGTCGAAATCTTTGTAACAAATCATTGATATAATAAGTAGGGGTGTCACGTCTCAAATTTTCCACAATAATTTAAACAAATTAAATTACAGAAAAACTAAAGCTAAACAATAAAATATCAAACCACCAGGAACCTGTGTGTGCCGGCTAGCAGACTCCAGACTATATGCACTACGCTAAACCAAACGCATGCCTGCACCTGCGAACAAAACCACTAGGAAAACGCATGAGTGACCAAAGTCACTCAGTACGCACCCCACGAAAACCGCGGAAAACAAAACCATAATCAATTTTCCCTTTCAAATTCCTTTCACAAACCATTTCCTCAAAGCTTCAGAAACTAGGCCCACACTGGCCAAAACCACAAACCAGGGCTCTACTAGCCCAAAACCACAAACAACGGCCCTCAATGGCCAAAACCACACACAGTGAGTCGTGAAGCCCGGCGTCAGGCAACCAAACTCTAGCTACACGCAGTCCACTAAGGAGCGACCCTAGTATTCTGCACTGCCACGGTGAGCCACCCTGTGCAGAATCCTACCACCGTCCCGCGATTCCCCTCTCACAGGAGAACCCTCAGAAGCCAACCCCTCCATGGGAAGGCTGTCCTGTCTCTCAGGACGTTACCAGCTACGGGGCACGTGTCCCACCCGCACTGGCCACCACAGGGTACGCCTCCTCAGGGCGTCCT
>JAMKQA010005603.1:0-12635 GCA_024699735.1 Posidonia australis
CTTCTATCCTCTCCACTCATAAGCTTCTAATCACCAGACGAGCTACCTTTATGTCTTCCGTCTGCAGTTCATGTCGACTTGAGAAGAGCCATCACCTACCTTTTTCTTCCTCCAATACAGTTTACAAAAATCCTCTTGAATTCGTGTTCTCCATTGTATAGGGTCCTTTTCTTGTGATTTCAATTAGTGGGTATCGTTATTATATATATTTTGTGGATGCCTGTGGGGGTGAATTTTGCCCATATACTTCATTCTTAGGTTCTCATGGTATTCAGTATTAGTTTTCTATACCTCACACTCAAGAATAAAACAGATTTGTTGAACGGCATCATCATCGTTAAATTTTGCATGATAAAAAGGGGTCTGCCTAGGAATGAAAGAGAGGGGAGAGGGAGGTTACCTGATGCGTGTGATGTCCTCCCGACGTTCCTCAGCGGTGGCAGTGGCGTTTCCGGTGATGCTCCGGTGGCTGGAGCGAGGGTTTTTTACTGGTCGCTGGGCTTTGGCTGTGGGAAACGAAGGGGGTGGTTGGTTGCTCTCTGGTTCAGGGGTGCGAGGAGGGTTGCGCTGGGGTGCGAGAGGTGGTTGGGCTCTGGTTGCTGGGGAACGGCGGGGATGGCTGGCTGGTTTTTTTTCGGGTGATGTTCGTGCTCTCTCCTTCTTTCCTGGGGAACGGTGGTCCTTTTTCTTTCTTTTTCTCGTTCAGGGAACGAACAAAATCCCCCAGAATCCTGCCCCGATCGTGCAAAACTGAGGAGATCCTGTTCCCCCACAAATCCTTCCTTTTTCATTTATTTTTTGATTTCAAAACGCGGGCTTTTTTCTTTCCTTTTTTTTGTGTTGGTTTGTTTTGCTTTTTTCTGGTTTTTTTATTGTTTTAATTAATTAATTTTTTTTGTGATTTTAATAATGGTTTTTTTGAATTTTATTATTTTAAGTTTAATTAAATGATTTTAATTAGGTTTTGAATTTTATTATCTAAAATTTAATTAAGTGATTTTAATTTGAGCTTGGGTTTTATTATTTTAAGTTTAATTAAGTGATTTTAATTATGGGATTTAAGGTTTTATTTTGAAATTAGGGTTTTGAGTTTTAACTAGGGTTTAGTTAGGGATTTTGAGTTAATCAGGGTTTATTTATGGATTTTTGGTTTAATTAGGATTTATTTATTTATTTATTGGGATTTTCACTTTGATTAGGGTTTTCACTTATTTATTTGGATTTTAATTTCTTTTCACTTGATTAAGATTTAAAAATTTGATTAATTAGGGTTTTATTGAATTTTAAGTTGATTTAAGTGGGTTTTAAGTGGATTAGTGTTTTTTGTTGGATTTTTGAATGGATTTGATCAAACCTTATTTAATTAAGGTTTTATGGGATTTTGGGTGGATTTTAATTGGATTTTGTGGTTTATGAATTTTATTTGCTGGATTAAGTGGGCTTAGGTTGATTTACCAGATTTTAGGTTTAATTGGGTCAGGTGGACTAGTGTGGACCTGATTGGGCTTGTGTGGGCTAGGGTTTGGGTAGTCGCGACTAGAGCATCAACCGGAGGAGCCTACTGCCAAGTGACTTCAAAATCGGGGTGTCTACACCATGCAACTGGAGTTAATTCCTATGATCAATTCATATTTTCACATTGTTCTTGCTATGACAATGTCTCATTGTCACAGTGGCTTAGAGAAGTTGAAACTCACCACGTTCCCTCGGTTCGAATCTAGGGGTATGCAAAAAAAATTAAAAACCTAAACCGATAACAAAAAAAACATTGTTCTTGCTATTATATCAATGCCTCGAGAATATATTAATAAAATATTTACTCTCTGTTTCACATAAAAATTGATAAATTATTATTACCCTTATATTAAAGGTAAACTTTAAAAGTGGCAAAACAAATGTGGGTGTTTAAATGAATTTTTCAACAAGTACGTTTCCCAACATTCTTTTGCTAAACTATAGTTGTGCTAATTTTGTACTATTATTGTCGTGTTTCGTGAAGACAACGTCAACCATACACTTCAGGCTTTGGTGGGAATTTTTACGTGATTTATATCATTAACAACCATTCATGTGGGGTAAGTCATTGGAATAGAGGTACTAGTAGAATGGAAAATCTGAAAAAATTTACAAATAGCTACCAAATGAGATGGAGACGTAGACTTGAAGTAAGTACCAGAATATTTACAAAATTTCTTGGTATGCCCTCGAAGTCCACAAGAGAAACATCTCCCATGTTTTTGACAAAATCTTACCAAGGACGGGATAGTCTTCCATCGGGACACCACTGTCCAACGATCCAGAGAGTCCTCAAGAGCAGTAAAAGACACCTCAGGAGTGAGTACAGGAGATCACTCCGAGATCCTAGAGACTTGAGCGTGTGTATTCTTCTGAGGAGTTTTGATAGGGGAGGCGAGAGGAGAAAAGCGGGAGCCACTGATACAGGAAGAAGAAGAGTCGCAGCATGTGTTTCGTGAGAAAGAAGAATTAGTTGTCAGAGAACATATCTCATTTACAGAAAAAATCCCAGTGTCAGAGACGTGGGTGGCACCTGAGCGAGAAGGCGAAGGGTTACTGATAGAAATCGTACCCTGATTAAATGCATCAGGGCTAAGTGGAGGCAAAACCACCCGGTTCAAATTGGGTGCCAGCTCAACGTAAATATTAGAGCAGTAGTTAACAACATCGTTAACCCCACAATATTGCCATTTATCGTCTAATATCCAGTCATAATAATTAACAGGGTTAATAATAGAGAGATTAGGTGGACAGAAGCTTGAGAAGTTCCACACAGAACACGAGACGTCAGTCAAGTGCGCCATCGAAAAATAATTCTTTCGAGAAGAGTGCCACTCAGGGCAATTAAGTGCTTCTTCTCCGGAAAGCCGTAGAGGTCTGATCGGCGAGGGACAAACCCTAGGAAGAGAAATCGGGCAAAAAACTACATCTAGAGAAGACAAAGGCCATTCCGACAAATCACAAGCACTATCAACACCAAGTACAGATTTTCGACCAAGTAGATCAT
The DNA here is from genome assembly GCA_024699735.1 of Posidonia australis. NCBI lineage: Eukaryota > Viridiplantae > Streptophyta > Magnoliopsida > Alismatales > Posidoniaceae > Posidonia > Posidonia australis. Next base: position 3,023 of record JAMKQA010005603.1, read on the forward strand.
TAAGATCATTACCAGCTCCACAAACAGAGCGCTTGGGAGAGGACAATAAATTTGTCCCAGACTTAGAAAATCGTAGATTTAAATGGCAAAACTAAAAATGTCCCCACAAATGCCATTATAAACATTATAACTCAAAATACAAAGTGAAAGATTACCAAACTTAAAGGGAAACAAAGCATATGGTCCAGTTTCAAGATTAACATACAAAACCTCCCGGAGATCAGAGCAATATGTCTCCTCCGTTCGCCAAGAGAGACAAGACTTCCCAAAAAATATCCAGGAAGAAAAGAACCGCCCCCAAAGAAAGGTATTATCCAACGATCGACCAAGATGCATATCAGGATTTGAAGGGAGGAGAGAGGCGATGATTTAGTTGGAGTGTGTACCTACAGATCTTTTACCCTAATAGTAAGACACCATTGGCGAGGAATCGATCTAGAAGAAGGTGGGATCTCCATCGGCAAGGGATTCTCATCCTCCTCCTCCAGAAGCCGATCTTTAAAAGCTAGCCATTCGAATCTGGTAGTTTTGTGTAGAAGGCCGTGAGCAGAGCAAGTAGAGCGTCGGTGGTGGCGGCCCATCAGTAGGTCGTCCCGGATTCACTTCGCGTCGGCGGATTCACTTCTTGTCACTCTAGAAGAGTTGCGTTTGTGACCCACCAACTTTTTTAGGAATTAGCAACCTATCCTACTATTCCGTTGTGCGATCATCACTTCCCACTCGCCACACCTAACAAAACTTGCTCTAGAAGAGCACTTGCGCACCAATTGGCCTGCCTCTATTTCTGTAGAAGTCTTGGACTTTTCACCTGGTAAATTCCTCCTTAAGTTTTCTTCCATCTCTACTCGAAACGAGGCCTAAATTTATATGGTTCTACTCTACAAATGCTCTCTGCTTCATATGTTCCGTGGTCGGTTAATTCAAACGCTGTTTTCACCTTAAAAAAAAGAAGGAATCTGGATTAGACTAGAAGGCATACCTCACCACCTCTCTAACATAGACCTGTTCTCACATATGGTTTCTGAGTTTCCTGATATTCTTGAGGTAGGCACCTTTCAAGATAGACTAAAATTCCTAGGTTTCGCTAAATTGAGAATCCACCTTCACCCTGGTAAAGAAATCCCAGATACTAGATTTTTTACTTTTAGAAGGATAGTCTATCCCATAAAATTTAGGCACTGTTGGGATTTGTGTTCCTCATCCTATACAACCTCTGCTGCTCTTCCCCCATGGTCTAAAAATACTAGTGCATCTACTTCCTCTGCCTCTAGAAGGATACCCCCTGTTCGTAGGCCTTTCAAAAACACCAATGGTTGGAGGAGTGATAAAAATAGTAAGGCATCTCAACCGACGAAGAATGTTTAGACCAGGAACATGAGCTCTACTTCCTTAGATCATCCTAACTTTGCCTCTGACTCAGCGGGCCTACTCCCTACTCCCACCATTTCACCAGCCCCATCTAGGACTGCTCAGTCACCACAAGCAAAAGCTTAGCATAGAATCTTGGGCTTACTAATACTACTAGATTTGTGAAAGAGGAAATCAAGGCCAGGAATATTTCTCTGGCCAAATTTAAAAAGGTATTGGTATTTTTTGACTACCTAGAACAAGATGACCTGGGCTTTGGAATTAGGGACATCCCCTCATCTCAGCCAACCACACCCATCCATGTACCAGGTACCCCTTCTTCACACTCTATTAATACACATGTACCAAGTAATCTCTCTAATTCACCTACTGTCTCTCTTGTTTCTACTTCTACATCAAGTTGGTCAGAGAATCTTTCATATAATCATCTAGTTAATGATGCATTAACTTGGGATCCTTATGAGCAATTTTGAGACTTTTAAAGCAATATTGGAATTAATTTACAAACCTTGAGTGAATCTAGAGTATTCCTCAACTCAATAAGATTTGATCAGGGATTAGCCTCGGTCAACTTAGATGAAATGACTAATATTGTGGAGAACTTTGAATCTCTACGTTTGTACTCTCAATGCTAATGATTATTGCTACATGGAATGTAAGAGGACTTGGAAATGGTGGGAAAAAAGGGCTGTCAGGAATTTTATTAGAATAAGTAAATGTGATATAATTATACTTAGTAAAACAAAAAAAGAAAGCTATACCCTAAATTTACTCAGGACTTTGGGAGGGCGAAAATAAGTAATTGGACACACCTGCCCTCGATTGCAGCATCTAGGGGAATTCTAATTGGTTGGGATGAAAGAATCTTTGACATTACATTTACTTGTCTGGCCACCTTCAGTTTTTCAATAAACTTCAGGAACCATATGGATGGACTACATTGATGGCTTACAGGGGTATATGGACCCTGTGAATCGAGACTCAAACAAGATTTCCTCTCTGAGCTAGATAAATTGAGTAATCTGGTAAATGAGAATTGGATGATTGGGGGGTCTTCAATATTACTAGGTATACATGTGAACATTCTATACACTCTGGTTAATCTCCTGCTATGATAAAATTTAATGATTTTATTGACACCAACCTTCTCATGGACTTTTCTCCTAATTACTGTCAATATACCTGGTCTAATTTTCAGGCCCAACCTACTATGGTTAAGTTAGACAGATTCCTGGTATCCCCTAATTGGTCAAACTTTTACCTTGATTCCTTATGTGTTGGTAAGGTTAGAGTTGTTTCAGACCATATTCCAATCTCACTTGACGCTAAAACTATAGACTGGGGGTCTATACTTTTTAATTTTTATAAGTTCTGGCTATGCATAGAAGGGTTTCATGATTTTATCATTAATTGCTGGATAAATTCAAACATCAGTTTCAATTTAGACTCTCCTTTTGCACACTTTGCTTTCAAACTCAAAGACCTTAAGAGACATATTAAGGCTTGGGTCACACCCATCAGGGAGGAGAGAAGAAAGAGACTAGAGTTCATCGAAAAATAGATCTTGGCTATAGATCAAATGTCAGAATCTCATGCATTAGATAATGATACACAGGAATTCAAGAAAAAGCAAAGAGTTGAACATCATAGCCTTCTCTTAGAACAAGAAGTTTACTGGAGACAAAAATCTAGGATACAATGGCTAAGGGAAGGTGATTTAAATACAGCCTTCTTTCATAATATGGTTAAATGTCGTAGAAGATTTAACACTATCACCTCTCTTCAAGTCAATGGCATCTCCTTGACTACCCCCTCCCTAATCAGCCTTGAACTTGAAAAACACTTTACTCAATAATTCAATAAGAAGACAGGGTGCAAGGTCTCTTTGAATTAGGACTCCCTGCTGCCAAGGAAAATTCCCAATCCTGGTCTTCTTGAGGGAGTATTTACATTAGCAAAAGTAAAAAAGAGTGTTTTTGACATTCTAGGTAATAAATCTCCAGGCCCAGATGGATATCCCATGGTGTTCTTTCAGGAGTTCTGGGAAGCCTTGAAGACTGATCTAATGGGTCTCTTTCATGATCTTTTCCTTTCCCAGGATAGTGATATTCTTAAATCAATAAATCAAACTTTTATAGCTTTAATTCCAAAAAAGGAAGGTGCTCAATGCATTAAAGATTATACGCCAATCAGTTTGCTTAATGGCACCTCTAAGATCATTGCTAAATATTTGACTAGTAGATTTACTCCAGTCCTTAATAATACAATTGATGACTCTCCATGTGCCTTCCTTTTTGGAAGGAACATTGGGGACTGTTTCCTGGTTGCACAAGAAACCTTAAATTATATGAAAGTTGCCACTGTCCCAGGATTTATTCTTAAACTAGATTTTGAGAAAGCATTTGATAATGTAAATTGGGACTTTTTATTCAATTCACTTAAGGGACTTGGTTGTGGTAACAAGTGGATCACTTGGATCCATATGTGTATTTCTTCAGCTAGGTTCTCCATTCTTGCAAATGGGTCCCCTAAGGGATACTTTGGTGCTTCTAATGCACTTAGACAAGGGGACCCCATATCTCCTCTTTTATTTATTGTAGTTTCTCACATTCTGGGTAGAATGTTATCTTTGGCTACTGATAAAGATCTTATTTTTGGGATCCAATTCCCAAATAGGGGCCCACATGTGATAAATATACAATATGCAGATGACACTATCCTCTTTCTTTCTTCTGATAAAAATAATATAGTAAACATTAAAAGAATTTTATGCTGTTTTCAGACTTGTTCTGGACTGAGGATAAATTTTCAAAAATCTTTTCTCACTAGTGTTGGCATTTCTCAGACTTTATTGGAACATTGCTATGACATTTTAGGATGTCAAGTTGTAGATTTACCTATTACCTATCTTAGACTTCCTTTGCGTCATAGGAAGGTCACATATAAGGATTGGACACCAGTCATTGAGAGGATCTCTAGCAGATTGTCATCTTGGAAGGCAAAATTTCTCTCATTAGGTGGGAAATTAACCCTTGTTAATTCTATTTTATTTGCAATCCCAACTTATTTTTTATCTGTATTACACTTCCCCTCAAGAGTTGAATGTGAAATTGACCGACTTAGGAGTAGGTTCCTTTGGAAGTCTGCTTTCCTAAACAATAAAGGTTATCATCTAGTAAATGGGCAGTATTATGTAGGCCTAAAGAACATAAAAGTTGCGGCATAACAAATCTTAGGAATTTTAGCTTAGCACTGAAATGCAAGCTCCTATGGTAGCTGTTGACTCATGCACCCAACTTGAAATGGCCTTCTCTGTTAAAAGCTAGATATTTTTCTAGGTCTTGGCCAGGGGCTATTCTCAACACTTCAAAAGGAAGGTGTTCCCCAGTATGGCAAGAATTAAAAGTTTGTTTCAATATCTGTAACTGTTTTACTAGATATGAAGTTGGCAATGGTGAAAACACAATCTTCTGGGTAAATAAATGGATAGATGGAATCCCTTTGAAACTTAAGTTCTCTGAGTTGTATACACTTGCTAAACATAAAAAAGCATTTGTTAAGAGAGTAATGGAGCAGTTTATGGGGGATTACCAGGTCCTCTTTAATATTAACCATATCTCTGAGATCTCTGGTAATTTACATACCATCCAATCACAAGCTGATCAGCTTGCTGGAATGATGGCTGGGGTTTAGCTGCAATTGGATACAGATAAAAATTTTTGGAATCCAAATGCTAATTACAAATTCACTATGAATTCATGTTATAAAATCATAAATGATGGAGGCATTAGATTTCACCTACATGAGAAAATATGGGAGGTCTGGGTGTCATTTAGGATTAAACTTTTTATTTGGTTGTTGGTACTTAACAAGATTCTGATTAAAGAGAATCTGAGAAAAAAAGGATAGAATGGGCAAGACTTGTGCATTATGTATAATACTTACTATGAAACCACTTCTCATCTGTTTATACATTGCTCTTTTACAACAGCTGTCTGGAAATATTTTATCAACAGACCTTTATATCTAGTTTTTTGTAGTGTTGATGATATGTTCAAATATAGACCTGAATGTATTTTTGATTTATCTGAATCTGGGTGAAATATTTTTATTCCTGCTATGACTTGGAGTATTTGGAAAGAAAGGAATAATAGAACTTTCCGTAATATATTCAATTCAAGTAAATCAATTACATTCAATATTATCTCTCTTATGTATTCTTGGATAGAAAATTTAGGTATGGGTTTCGAAAGGGAGGAGTTGCTTCAATCAGTTACAAACATGCAGAATTTCTAGAATACTATTCAGCCACGTGTTGAAGCCTCCTCAGCAAACAATCTGGTGCCTCTTCTTCCTCCTTCTACTAACACTCCTGCCAATGTCTCAGCTGAGCCCCCCTTATGTGCATAACTCCAATGAGGATGCCACTGCTTGATTAACTTCTTTTAATCAGTTTGTTTAATCAATTTGGACTTGGAGTTGTAATATTACTGAAACTACTTAGACGTTTGCCACTTCGATTTGTGGAAGTGGATGCTTTTTGTTTGGGCCCTGTTGTGTTTTTATGACATTTGTAATATTTTGAACTTACTTTAGTTCTTAGTAGTAGATTCATAGTCAGGAACTTAATACAATGCTATTAACGTTATCAAAAAAACAACCATGCATGTGGGCATGAAGCTATGTTACTATCAAAGCAAAAGCTGTAGATTTATAAAAAAAACAAAGAGAGCCATAATTTAGAAATATATTTTTTTGAGTTAAATTTTTGAAAGAACTTATCATATATAAAAAAAAAAACCTTTCCTTCCTTCTCTTGAAGAGAGAATCTAAAATGAAATTCAGATGTCAAATTATCCCTGTAAATCAAGCCAATGTTGCCGAAGGAGAGCCTAAAGCCAACATGATTGTAGGTACTCTATTTTTAAATTTTTTATACATATTTTTTAAAATTTTTCTCGTAGTTTAGATTATTATATTGTTATAGTATATGTACGTAATTTTTTTATTGCCGTCCAATAATCCAAACCCTTTAATCTAACGATCTTATGATATAGTAAATCTTAGTGAATTTTAATCATTAAAATAAAATAACTTAATTAATGATAAAGCATACTCTAAAAATTCTAAAATCTAACTTTATTGTAGCCCTTGAAATAGATTAAAAGATTACATATTTTGATTTCAAAATTTTCAGCCCACCAGCCCTGAACTTTTGCCATATAAATACCCCTCAACTTTTGTTCTCTCTGCCACAATGCAGGTTTACCACAAAAAAGAAGAACCTTTCCTTCCTTCTCCATTCCCCCTAACCCGACCCAACCCTTCTGAGATGAAAAGTTGTAGCAAAAAGGCAACAGGAAACCCTCATCTGAGTCGTGCTCAGATTAGAAACAAGATCATTCTTGATGCCCTCAAGTCCATCCTCTCGCTTCTCTCTACAGCCGCCAAAGCCATTCGTAGAGTTGTTGTTGGTGGTGATGGCGATGGAGGTGAGGTTTCTTGCTCCGGCACGCCGACCACCAGCGGTTACCCTTCCGATGCGACCACTGACGGTTGATAAGACCACCAGTGGTGGCTCCCTCTGTTATGACTCTGTTATTGATACTTACGCTGGTTTTTAAGTGCTGGGTTCAATTGGATGGAGTACGTAGGAAGAAGTTTTTAGTTCATTACTGCTAATTATATTGTAAGGTTTGTGGTTTAGTCTAGTATTTTGTGCTTCCAAATCATATCTATGAAGTTTAGTATTTGGGTGTGGTTTCCTTTGCTTCCTTTACCTTTTATATCTTTCTCCCCTGTTTCTGGTTGATACTGGTACCTTTCTGGGTCATTAGCGGTAGAGTAGTCTCTGTTTTTGTTCTTTTTACTTATGCCTCCTCTTCCTCTCCCATCTCCCATGTTTTATCGTTCGTGGAATTCTGTAGTAATCTGGGTCTACTTTTCCAACCAAAAGGAATTTTCCAAAAAAAAGAAGAAGGTCTAGAACCTAGTAATTTCCGTTCTGTTTTTTCTGTGTGGTTTGATGATTAGGATCAATAATTCCTCCAATTACTTTGTTTTTTGTCAAGTGTGGGAGGAAAGGTGTGCTTCAGTCGAGGTCCATGTATTATGACAGTATTAACGATGTACTGCTGTAAATGTAATCAATTCTGTTACCCAACCTTTTAGCTGGGTAAGGAATAATTGTAATATCAGTTTGTAAGAATAAATTTCATTTTCCATGTATGAGTTGTTGTTCCTTTCATTCTCTTGAGAAATTTGATATTTGTATTTGCGTACAACAACAAAGACTCTCCTTCAGAAGAATCATTGGTTGAAGTATTTATTGTTTGGGACTCTGAACTGATTGCTATTGGCTAGAATAAGTAGATGTAAAAGGAATAATTCATAATTTGCTTACTCTTATGCCGAGGCCCTTGTAAAACCTGGTCTATTTTGAGCTTATCTTTGGTGAAAGTAGGTTAAAATATTACCACATGGAGAAATATTGGTGATTGCTCCTGCTTTAGCTGCAATTCTACTAGTTGGATCCCTTTCTAGGTTCAAGAATGGATTCGTATTCTTATTTCCAGTTGGTTTAAGTACTTGACATCAACTTCTTGGTAAAAGAACTTGAGAATGGCTGCTGTTTGTGCCGAACTTTTCAGGAGTTAATGTAATGCTCCTCTTTTTAGCAGCTCGTAGTCCTCATCGACCTGGACACTCTTTGTGGGAAAATAGGAGGGCATATTTTGAATCGCTTTCCCTAGTCTTGATTTAACTTATCCACTGGAAGAGCTCGTCAAAAAGGACCATCACCTTTTTTCCTTCAATTCTCCAGTAGAAGAATGCAACAAAGGTGGCGAACCCCTCATCATTTTCTTTGCATTAGCTCTTTATCTGAATACCCCTAATTTAGTCTTTTCTCAAAGCCCATGTTTGGAACTGGAATAAATGCTCGAATAAAGACAGAATTAGAATAATAATTCTGTTTGACAAGTTAAAAAGTCGAATAAAAGCGGAATAGTGTTTTCTATTCTGATTTACTTATTCTAGAATAATTATTCCGTAGAAAATGTAGAATAAAGTTATACCGCTAAATTATTCTCATACATGTATGTATATAGTATTTTTATTTTTTGTTTAAAAATTAATACATATATGATACATTGTATACATATTTGGTCATTTCTATGGTTAGATGTGATAAATATGTACATGTGTATGATGCATGATCTAAAATATGCAAAATGTCAGGAAAATGTTATTTACAAGAAAACACAAAAAAAATAAGGTTTTAAAAACAAGAAAATGATGTAAACATGATAAAAGACAAGTACAGAGACCAAAGTGCAAAATTCACAAAAAAAAAGGGAAAGCTTATTAAAGTGTGTTCAGTGCCTCTTATCTTAATGTGCAAACGATGGATTAAAAGAAAATGTAACACTGAGATGTGTGAAAATTGCATCTTGGTAATTTCTTAAGAGTTCAGAGTCTAATGTGCAAAATTCATACATAAAGTGCAAATGTCACTAAAATGAGAAATTAAAGATCAATTTACAATGTAAACATGATTTTTAAATGAAAACTATGTTTAAGTGCAAAATTATAAATAAAAGAAGTGAAAAAATGTTAAAATTGGGTGTGAAAATAATTAAAACCCTAAATGATGAATTTGAAATCATTCTAAGGGTTCGGATGCAAATTTCCTATACTCAATGACTGTATGCTATGATTCCAAGGGTTCACATGTAAAATTTCAAGGCTTAAATGTGATAAAAATTAGACTTTAATGATGGTCAGTGTGATTATGAAGTCTTTCAAGGTCCAAGATGCAAATTTTACAAAGAAGGTTTATTTTTTGAAAACTCTGGGGACTCAATGTAAAACTTAAGGACTTAATTACAAAGAAAAACCTGATCTTAGGGACTAAAGTGTTGAAAAACAAACATTTATAGGACTGAAAATGAAATTAAAATTAAACAAGATAAAATATGCAATATTTACAATGAAACAAAAGACATGTAATTTTAATTTAAAGTATAATGACTAAAACATAAAATCCTAGGCTCTAATTGTGAAGTTTTAAAAAACTAAAGAGCTTTTTGTAGGATCGAAATAGCTCCTCTAGATGGGGGTGAACAGAGAATTAACACTTTTTAATTACTTTGACTACTTTTCAGAGATTAATGAAAATTGCATACAAAGGATATTATTTAACAAGTATAATCAAGCTTAACTACTTATGCAATTTATATAACAT
>JAMKQA010005604.1:0-17134 GCA_024699735.1 Posidonia australis
AGGAATCCTTACCCATCCTCTGGTTAGCAGACATCCAGCCTTCTTATCTGCATCCCATGCATGCATTCATCCATTTGTGGTTTTCCTCGTCTTTCCCTTAAAAGATTAGGTGGCGACTCCTTTTCTTTTTTCTTTTATCCTATCCTTGCGCCTTCGCCATCCAATTGGCATTAGTTAGGTTGGTTGTGGTTTTATCCTTGCTTCGGAGTGGCAGGCAAGGGAAATTTGTAATTCCTCATTCTCTGGCTGGTGGGTACTAGAGATTTGGTGTGTTACTATTAGTTAGGTTGGTTGTCTTCATTTGCTCTGTACAAATTTGTCTTTTTCAATAAGTGCCTTTCATTTCTTTTTGGATAGGGTTGTTTCATGTTTGTTGGCCATCTTTTCTATCATTGTTTTGGTAATGGGGATTTTTCAGTTCATAGAATTACTCTCTGTATTCTTGACAGAGAGTGAGTGGTGGAGTTTCAATTGTCTAGTTTGAAATTTGTGTTCTCTTTCATTAAGGAGCTGCATTTTGATTGGAACTTGTATTTGTCATGGATATGGGAATTGTATCACTTAATCAATGGGTGCTTCCTGTTTGGTACAATTTCTCACCCATAGCTTCTTTGAATCTATGGTGAAATTTTAACATAGAAGTTGTGTTCTTACTGAATAAACTCTTTGTCATTTCTCTCGGCATATACTAAAACAGAAGCTCTTCCATTGAGTTGCTATAAGATATTAAGATCCCTTGGATCTAATCTATAACATCAGCCATCAGGATATAGACTTGCCACCATGTTGTGTGCTTGCTCTGGTGAACAATTTCAATTTGAGGAGGCACCTCAGTCCCTAGACTCTCTGGCCACAAGGGATTTCTCTGCTAGTGGAAATATTGCGGTTGAATGTAATGTCATTGCAATCTGTTAGCCTGCTTCTTGAAGTTATATTCCTCAAATCCAAGTCTTTGGAGGTGCTGGGACGCGACAAAGGTAACATGGTCTTCCACTTCCATGATGCTCTAGCTTTTTATTTAACGAATAGTGAATTATATATCAGTCCCTTGTAGTAAATTTTAGTATTGGAGAAGATCTTGGTTAGCTTGTGTGCAGTGTGTTAGTAACTTAAGGGTATAACCCAGTATTATGCATTTGTCGAAGAAAGGCAAAAGATTCATTGCCTGAATACCTTGGTTTCAAAGGTACTATGCTTAGGATATAGATTTTTAGTAGATTAATTTGTTGTAGTTTTAATTTGTTTAACTTTTTATTTATTACTAGGTACTATTTTTTGTCTAAAATGTCCTCTTAATTTTGATTTTCTTCTTTTCTCACATGTAGCAAACTCTTTTTATTTCCCTTTTTAGTTTGTTTTGTTTTGCTGCATGCAGGCATGTTTGGCGTACACTGACAGCAGTCATAAGGTAGTTTAGACCTATATGAAGGAAGCCATGTAGGTAGTTTTTAGTTTTGTTCTTCAGAGTTGCAAACAGGGATAGCACTCATGAATCAACCAGCTACTACTGTTTTTTTTTACTTCGCATAAATAGTTAATGATATGTATAAGATGTGCTGCAAGGTTTCCATCAAATTCTTGCAAATGTTTTTGTTTTAACAGGGGAGTCTTAGGTTGTGAATGGTTTCTGGATTTGAGAATGGCACTTTGCACCAAAAAATCGTGCTTAAAATCCAAATGTTATGCAGGTGTGGCAAGAGTTCTAGATAACGGGAGACGATGATGGGCGAGGTATACCAGTTTCGAATCCTGATGGACCTCTGGATCATGAGCTTTTCATGCTCTGTGCAAGGGACACTGTCAAGCTCCTGCGAAACCATGCAAGTCTTGCTCTTTGGGTTGGTGGCAATGAGCAGATACCACCTGATGATATTAACCGAGCTCTTAAGGATGACTTGAGGCTGCATCCTCTTTTCCAATGTTGTAATGCTATTAGTGCAACAGAACAGATTGTACAAGAGGAACAGAAAGATCCAAGTCAATATCTTGATGGAACTCGCAGTTATGTTCAAGGTTCCATGTGGGATGGCTTTGCAAATGGAAAAGGTGACTTTACAGATGGACCATATGAAATCCAAAATCCTGCTGATTTTTTCAAGGACAATTACTATAGCTATGGTTTTAATCCGGAAATTGGATCTGTTGGAATGCCTGTTGTTGCCACAATACGAGCAACAATGCCAGCTGAAGGATGGCAAATTCCATTACTCAAACAGCAGCCAGATGGATACATAGAAGAAATACCAAACCCTCTATGGGATTATCACAAATATATTCCTTATTCCAAGCCAGGGAAAGTCCATGACCAGATCGTAATGTATGGTTTCCCAACTGACCTTGATGATTTTTGTGAGAAGGTGAGTTTTACTTTGGGATGACATTCATTGTCTGATGAAATGGTTTTTCTTTTGTGATATGCGATATTTTTTCTCTATATAACTTGATTCTCCATTATCAAATTATTTAGGCAGTGTGATAGTACATGTTTATGATTAAAGTTCAGAATTAAATGCTTTAGTTGCATCTGGTAGTTTTCTGTTGCATATGTCCTGCAGTATCATGTGGATCTTGTCGTGTATTTGTTCATCTTCAACATTCAACTATTGTAGTTTTTTGTAGTTCTGAAAATTTTAATTTTTTTTATTACTTGCGAGGACTTAGCGAGGACATTTTCTTCGTTAAGTCCTCGCAATTATTTATTTATTTATTTTTTATTTTAAATTTTTGCGAGGACTTAGCGTGGACATTGTGAGGAAATTACGACTAATAGCAAGAACATAACGATGACTTTATGTCCTCGTCAAGTCCTCGCAAAATTTCTTACGAGGATTTCGCTAGGAAATTTATTCGCAATTGAAATTTAACGATGATGTATTTAGTGAGGACTTATTGTCCTCGCAATGCCCTCGCAAAGGTCATTAGCGAGGAAATGGCGAGGACATTTGTCCTCGCGATTTCCTGTTTTTCTAGTAGTGTATCCATGAATCGATATCCTAAACTATATCCATTTATTACTTTCTAAGAATAACCTTACTCTAATTTATTTCTTATGCATAAGAATAAGTGGATAATATCGAGTAATGGATAATCAACAGATAAAAATTTTCTTATTCCCAAAAATATATAATAAATAATTAACTTCTTACATGTAACTCAAATTAACAAATATCACTTACAAATACCATGTAAATAGTAATTAAATAAATATTATAAACTAATATAATAATAAGATATTTAAATAAAGCAAACACAATTCAACAATGTTCATAGATCTAATAAGAAATATTTAAGATCTCTTACAAATTTAATTCTTAAACATAAACTTCATAAGAAATTGGAAGCTTTGATGATTGAAAAGTAGGATAAAGTTGGAATTTGGATTTTAATGTCTATGTTTTATGTTTTTTTTCTAAGTTTCTTTTAACAAACCATGATCACCATGTATATATAATATAGACTTCGTATGGATAATGGGTCAAAGTGGCAAACTGTAGACATTAAGCATCTCTTTCGACATAGAATAAGGAAAGTGGAATAAATGGAAGTGGTATTGGTATTGATAGTATTGTTATTAAGTTTGGAAGTGATTTTCTTTTAAAGATGAATAAATGTATATAGAGAGATATTCTGCTTTAGTTGAAAAGTGGAATAAGTATCAAAATAAGTGTTGGAATAAGTAGAAAACACGTAGATTACTAATAATCAATTTGATTATTAAGATAAATATCTAATTTAAAATATATATACATTATATTATATATATATATATATATATTAATTTTTAAATAAAAAATAAACACATTGTATACATACATATATCAGAATAACTTAACGGAATAACTTTATTCCATCATTTCTAAGGAATAATGATTCTAAAATAAGTAAATCAGAATAAGAATTACTATTCCTCTTTTATTCTACTTTTTGACTTATCAAATGAAATTATAATTCCAATTCTACCTTTCTTACTAGTTTTATCCAAGTTCCAAACAAAGGCTAAAGCTCTTGTGACATAATATATACATAAAAATATTATAATTTAAATGGATGAAGCGGATGGTAAAAGATTATTCATACCTTACATACTAAAATACATGGATAGTTTTTTTTATTCTTATCCTACCAATTAAATAATTGAGTAACTGTTTTCCTTATCTATACCTACCTAAATATAGTAGATAATGGGTAAGATAGTGGGTAAACGTTTATCCTTGACAGTCTGAACCACAATAATAGGCATTATCCCTAAATTCTAATTGCAAATATTGAAATTGAAGCTGAAAATAAGAGAGTCAATGCAACTAGAGATTTTAATACTACCTGCGATTAATAGCACGGTAGCGCCTAAGCTTTTAAGCTTGCAAGCGTGCTGAGTGCAGGCAAAGCACTAAAAGCTTAAGGTTTGTATATTTAAGGTGAAAGCAGATCCATCATTGAGATCCGACACATCATGTCTTCTTGCTTAAAAGGCATTCATCTATTGATTAAACAAAAGGAAGGTTACTGATTAGGTAGACTATACAATTTTTTTACTAAGTGAATGGATGGCATTGGTCGAATCACCATCATCCAATTCATGTTAATTAGTTTCCAAACTAATGATACATAATTACAACTGACCTTATCAAATTCGACGATGACACATGTTCGTTGGGAGTGTACAGGATTAGATATAGTTCAATTTAAGGTAAATCATAAAAGTTGATTCAAACAATTTTCAAACCGAATTAAATTATTTTACTTATTGAAATCGAATCAGATTGAATCACTCAACATCGATTTTGTCTGATTGGATTTGTGATTTAACAATTTAATAAAATATATACAAATAATAAAGTTTTTTAACACATATAATGTTAATTAGATTTCTTATATTCTTTTAATATAATATTAATATATATAATCTAAGTGTATAATATATAAAATGATATTATATAATGTAACATGTTACATATATTAATATTGTATTGAAATATTTAATGTACATATAAAACCTATTGTTTCAGTTTTATTTGGTTAAACATTATTTGAAACTGTAGATCGAACTATATCGATCGATTTGGTAATAATTCAAATCGAATCGAACCATTGAATTTAAAAAATCAAATCAAATCATTAAAATTGATTTGATTTGGTTCGATCGACTTGATTGGTTTAGATGTGCGCTCCTAATGCTTACCATTACGTTTGATCTATCATCATCAGTTGTTCTAATCCTCAGGTTTTATTGAATCTCACTGAATATAAGACATTTATTAGGGACTGAAGAAAGAGCTTGATCTTTCCATCATATGATCTCTGGTTTTGCTGAGTTACTCGAAGTTAACCTATCTATGGACTCTGCAAAATCTTTGGGGTATTCTCGGGTTCAAATCAGGGTACATCCAGGTAAAGACATCTCTGACTGTCGTTTCTTTGCTTTTGGTAGCTTGGTATACCCTATTCGATATAGGAGAAGCTGAGATATTTGCCCTTCTAGCTCCTCCCTTTCCAACCCTACCATGAGCTCCTTCCCTACTTGGCCGTCTAAGACCCTACCATCCTCATCTGGTTCTACTGGTCTTCAC
Organism: Posidonia australis; assembly: GCA_024699735.1. NCBI lineage: Eukaryota > Viridiplantae > Streptophyta > Magnoliopsida > Alismatales > Posidoniaceae > Posidonia > Posidonia australis. The sequence continues at coordinate 5,568 of JAMKQA010005604.1, forward strand.
CCCACTCGTAAGTCATTCAAGAATAATAAGGGATGGAGGGATGGCAAGAGTAACAAAAACCCTAAGGGTGGTAGGAACGTTTGGACCAGACCCATTAGCCCCACCATTCCTCCTTCTATAACTTCTGCTGGCATCTTGCCCACTCCATCTCCTAACTCAGGTGCTGAACATGACCTTTGCCCCACTCCTGGGGTCAATCTATCTATAAATGAAGCATCTAGATTTGTGGAAACTGAACTCAAAGCAAGAAATCTGTCTCTAGCTAAATTTTAAAAGGTGCTTGCTGTATTTGACTGTTTGGAGAAGGACGACATGTCTGGTCCTTCTGAAGTTGCCTCAGATACCCACCCCATCACTCCAATACATGCCCCAGGTTCAAGTTTTTCTCCCACTGGCAACTCAAGCTTTTTGAATACAGATTTACATCTTGATAAATCTAATTTAGCTAATTCTAGTTTTGATAGCTCACGTTCAGATGAGAATACTAGCAATTTGGTGTATGATACTCACTTGGGAGTCATATGAGCATTTCACTCATTTTTGTGAGAAATTGGGTATTTTACTGAATGACACAGTAGAGGCAAAACATTTCCTAGACTCTATTAGGAAAGATCAAGATCTCCCTCGGATCAACTTAAAGAACAATGCAGATTTGGTTGAGGGCTTTGCCTCTCTCTCTATATCCACCAATTATTTATGATTATTTCAGCTTGGACATTAGAGGGTTGGGTTCTAAAGGGAAAAAAAAGAGTAATTAATAATTTAGTTAAAACTAATAAATGTAACTGTAGATACCCCGATTTTGCAGTCATTTGGCGGCAAACTTCTCTAGAAGATGCTCTGGTTGCAACCATCACTCTTAAACCCTAACTCCATAGAACCCTAAGCCCATTTAGGCCCACACAAGCCCATTAGGCCCAGACAAATCCAATTAGGCCCACACAAGCCCCATTAGGTCTACACAAGCCCATTAGACCCAGACAAACCCACTAGGCCTACACAAGCTCATTAGGTCCACACAAGCCCACTTAGGTCCATACAGGCCCACTTGGGCCCACACAAGCCCACTTTAAATTAATCTAAGCAAAAACCACTAGATAAAAACCAAAATTAAACAAAACCCACCTAAATTCACCTAAATCCACATAAAACCCTAATTAATTAAGTAAAACCCTAATTAAAAACCAAATTAAACAAAATCTACTAAAATCCACTTAAAATCAAAATTAATCAAGTGAAAACCCTAATTAAAGTCAAAATCAGATAAAATCCATTTTTAAACCACTTTAATCCATTTAATTTCAAAGAAAACCTAAATTAAACTCAAAAAGAACCCTAAAGTCATTTAATTAAGTTAAAAAACCCTAATTCAAACTCAAGACTTTAATTAAAATCCAAAAAACCCTAATTAAATTAAAAACCATGTTTAAAATCTAAAAATTTAATTAAAACCCAAAAACTTTAATTAAAACCCAAAACCTTAATTTAAACTAAAAATTCTAATTAAAATAAAAAAACCTAAAAACCTCTAAAATAATTAAAAACTTGAAAATCCAAATTTAAAACTAATTAATTAAGTCACAAAAACCTAAAATGAAAAAAACCTAAAAACTTTAAATCCCAAAAGAAATTAATTTAAAATCTCTTAATTAAATTCAAACCTCTAAAAACCTAATTTAAAAACAATTAAACTTCAAAATAACAAAATCAGAATTTAATTAAAATCACCAAAGCAAATTATTAAAATCAAAAATAAAATTAAAAGCCTAAAACAACCAAAGAAACCAAAAACAAAACGAACAAAAGAAAAAAAATCAAAAGCCCAGAAATCAGGCCTATTAAGCCCAAACCATATTTTGATTGAAAACTTAGGAAACGAAAAAATAAAGGAATAGTACCTTCTCTCCCACGACCATCACCCCATCCTTCCTTCCCCAACTTCCCCACGAGTTAGCAAACTACAGCCACGATCCCCCTCATGCCATCCACCCTTAAAAGCTTCTAGAAACCACCCATAGTAGAGGATGGGAAAAAACGGCAACAGAAGAGAGGGAAAAAGAGAGGTCGTCGGAGAGAGGAGAACCACATTCCATGCTTTCCACACCCCCTAATCCAGAGAAAACCCAGCAAATTCCTAGCCTTTAGATCACCTTTTTCAACCCATTTGCAGCCTCGGAGAGCCCAACCCCAGCAGCCAGTGTGTTCGCCAGAGCATCTCGTCACCGCCGAAGCTCGCAGACAGCCACTCAAGTAGCCCTCTATTCTCTCTCCTTTTCATTCGTGCATGCCCCTTAGAGTCCCCTAGAGATTCAGGATGCACCATGGTGGAGCCAAGCCCCTCCCGCGTGCCGATGGCCCACCTCCGACGATGGGTTCGCCATCGTCGACGGAGCTCTGACTGCGAGCATGCCCCTAAGGGGCCTTCCTCTCCCTTCCTCCCCTCTTCTTCTCCTTCCACTCCTCCTCCTCTGGCCCCCTTTTCGCGGAGAAGCTGCTGCTCGACGCCGTTGCCTGCAGTCGCCACCGCTCGTCGTCACGACGCCCGTCGCCACTCCGACGCACCCCGCTCCAAGACAAGGCCTCCGGAGGACTCCCCGCAGGGCACCAAAGCTTCTCGCTCCGCTCCGCCGTCGCCCAGAGCCCCCGCGACATCCCAGCCACCACCGCAGAGCTCCTCGCCGGAGCTCGTGGTGGGGTGAAGGCCTCGGGCCTCCCTAGTCGCATCCCGCCGCTTGAGGAGGTCTGCGGCGCCTCCTCGATGCTTCCTCGGGCCTCCGTAGCCTCCGCCGCTCTCTGGAGAGCCCCTAGGAGGTCGCCGGAGAGGATCGCCGGCGACCTCTGGTGATTTTCGAATGGGCCATTTATGGCCCATTAAGTTAAGTTTTTGTTTTTTACATTTAGGTCCTAAAATGTTACATTTCAGCCTTTTTTTATTACATTTGAGTCCAAACATTTTCATTTCAGTCCCTTAAGTTTTAAAATAATTTTTATTTCTTTATTTTGCCAGTGAATTTTGCATTTGGCTCCCTGAAGAGTTCATCTTTTAATTCCTATCATATTAGTACATGTTTTTACCACATTTAAGTCCTGAAAAGTTACATTTAGCCCCTGAATGTTTTTAAAACAAGTTTTCTCTATGACATTTGCAATCTGAACCCTGAACATTTAAAATAATGTTTTCTAAGTTTAAAACTTTAATAAAAGCCCTCCAGTTCTTTTAAAATGCTTTTTGCTTTAAACAAATTGCATAGAGGTCCCTGAGCTTATTTGCTTTTCAGAATGTTCATTTCTTTGGTTTATTTGCATTTAAACCCCTGGACTTTGCAGAAACTTTCCAGAATGTTCATTTTTATGGTTTAATAGCATTTAAACCCCTGAACTTGTTTTTTAAACTTTTCTGAAGCATGTTTTCTCAGGATAAATTGCACTTTAACCCTCTGTCTTTATCGAAATTCTTCTGGATGCTTTATTCTGCTGGGTAATTTGCAGTTTAGCCCCTGTACTTCATTGATTTACTCTGATTGCCTATTTTATGGGGTAAAATGACCATTTTGCCCCTGAAACTCCCTAGATTTTTTCTGAATCATTTTTCTTGCATTTTTACCCTGATTTTATGCAGAATTGATTTAAATGCATGGTTTAGTGGTAGAATTGCATTCTGACCCCTAGAGAACTTCAATTTAACTAGGGATGTACATTTGACCCCAGAATTCTTCATACTTGCATAGAATGTGTTTTTCTATGTATTTTTGACGACTTGGGCTTCAGAACTTCAGTTTTCCTCGGAATTTGGGCTTTTTACACAAAACCCCCTAGACTTCTCACATTTACATTCACACTTGCATTTTACATGGCTTTACACATCTTTTTGCACAGATTTTCTTGTCTTTTCTTCTCGGCTTTGCGTATGTTTTCCTAGCTTGATTCCGACTTGGTTTACTCCCCATTTTCCGAATTTTCCCCGATTTTCCATGATTTTGACTTGTTTTGGTTTTCCATCGCCCGAGGGCGTACAGTAAAAGACTTGTCAAAGCCGACATGGTCTCAGAATGAGGATTATTTTTCCCTTTTGATTTTCTTGGATTTATCCTAATTTCCGCTGATTTGCGAGACGCTTTCCGAGAATTTCTCGATTTTCACGATTTTCCTCATCACCCGAGGGCGTACAGTAACAGGCCTGAGGGCCGACATTTAACCCCATCACGGGTTAATTTTTCCCCTTTTTGATTTTCACGACTTTTTCCATGATTCCAAGAACATGGGTTGACTCGACTTGTTATCCTTTTAACATCAACATGGTTTTCGAAGGCGTTCTTTACAAAAACATCGTCATTTCATTTGATTTTCTGCGATTTTGTCAATTCATGTGGATTTCTTCGTAATTTTTGCGCATCGTCTTTCACATCCATCCTGTATTGTCTTGGCACTCACATCAGCATGATTAGAACACAATCTAGACATGACAAACACTCATTCAACCTCTAGCAAGCGAATTAGACTAAAAAGACCGAGTTTCTCGGGCGTACGAGGGTACCTAACACCTTCCCCGTGCGTAATAGGAATCCTTACCCATCCTCTGGTTAGTAGACATCTAGCCTTCACGTTTGCGTCTCTTTCATTCACTTTTAGTGAATTGTTGTGGTTTTCCTCGTCTTTCCCTTAAAAGACCAGGTGGCGACTCCATTTTTCTTCCTTTCTCATCCCATCTCGCGCCTTCGCCATCTTGGCATGCCTATGGCCTCCTTACCTCATCGAGCAGGTGCACAATCACAGTAACATTTTAATAATTAGTGAAACTAAATCAGAAGATTTTTCTTCCAGTGTTCTCGATCTCTGGGAGCTGGTATTCTAAACCAGTGGTCTTTTATCCCTTCGATAGGTGCCTCTGGGGGGATTCTAATTGGATGGAATGATAGAGATCTTACTTTGGTTAATAGTATTGTTGCCTCATATAGTCTATCCTTACACTTTCGAAATCTCTGTGATGGATTTGACTAGTGGCTTACAGGTGTCTATGGTCCTTGTGATCACAGACTCAAAACTGAATTTATCGAGGAACTTAATTCCCTAAGCACAAGGGTAAACTCCAAGTAGGTTATTGGTGGTGACTTCAATTTAGTTAGATTTCCCTATGAACATTCTACTAGATGTACCATATCTTCTGATATGAATCTCTTCAATGATTTTATAGATAGTAATTTTTTATTGGATTTATCCCCAATAATTTTAAATATACTTGGTCCAACATGCAATCCCACCCCACCATGGTCAGACTAGATCGTTTCCTCATATCACTTGCCTAGGCTGATAAATTCTCCAATGCCTACTGTTTGGGTAATTCTAGAGTGGCATCTGACCATATTCCTATCACCCTTAATACTACTCCCATAGATTGGGATCCTATCTCTTTTAAATTCTATAAATCTTGGCTTCTTATTGAGGGATTTGCACCCTTCATAGAGAATTGCGGGTAAATATCCCACAACATCTGTCTTTCCAACACCCCTGTTGTAAAATTTGCATTTAGACTGAAACTCTTGAAGGAAGAGATTAGAGGTTGAATTAGACCTGTTAGGGAGGCTTGAAATAACAGATTATTATATATTGAATCTCAAATTACTTCCATTGATGCCCTGGCAAAATCTCACCAGATTCAAGATAACCTTTTGATTTTTAAGAGGGATCTTTTAAATGAACACTACACCTTGCTTAAAGAACAAGAAGTTTATTGGAAGCAAAAGTCCAGAATCCTTGGACTTAAAGAAGGAGATTTAAACACATCCTTCTTTCACAATATGGTTGAGTGTAGGAGGAGAATGAATGTCATTTACTCCCTGAAGATTAGGGACAACATTTCCTATTCTCTCATGGTTATATCCAAAGAAATAGAGGAACACTTCACCAATCTATTCAATAAACCTAAAGGTTATACTCCAACTCTGAATTGGAACAGCTTAATCCCTACAAAAAATCAGAATCCAGAGAACTTGGAAGTAAGCTTTTCTATAGAAGAAATTTACAAAAATGTTAAATTACTATCCGGAGATAAGGCCCCTGGTCCTGATGGATTCTCCCTGTGTTTTTTCCATCATTTTTGGAATTTTCTAAAATTAGATATCCTTGAAATATTCGATAGTTTACATACTTCCTCAGATATTGAGTTTTTGGCACGCATCAATAAAACCTTTATCTCCCTTATCCCTAAATTGGAGGGAGCACAATGTATTAGAGACTTCAGGCCTATCAGCCTTGTTAATAATCTATATAAAATCATAACTAAAACTCTGACTTCTCGACTATCACCTGTTATTGATAAAGTCATCGATAATCCCCAATGTACCTTTATTCCTGGAAGATATATAGGAGATTGTTTCTTGATGGCTCAAGAAACACTAAACTTTATTAAAGTGGGGGGCATCCCGGGATATGTGCTAAAACTGGACTTTGAGAAAGCATTTGATAATGTTAATTGGGAATTTTTACTAAACTCCTTATCAGGATTAGGTTGCGACCCAAAATGGACAAACTGGATTAGGATATGCATTTCTCAAGTTAGATTTTCTGTTTTGATAAATGGCTCTCCCAACGGATTTTTCAAAGCTTCTAATGGTTTAAGACAAGGTGATCCATTATCCCCCCTTCTATTTATTGTTGTTACTAACATCCTAAATAGGATGTTATCCCTTGCTGTGAACAACAACTTGATTGCAGGCATTCAATTGCCTAATGGTGGACCACACATACTTAATATACAATATGCTAATGACAAGAATTTATTTTTAGCAGCTTCTGAAGAAAATATAATTAACATCAAGAGGATTCTGTGTTGTTTCCAATCCTGTTCTGGATTAAAGATAAATTTCCAAAAATCATCTCTCATTGGTATAGGGGTTGGTGACGAATCCACCATCAGATTCTCTCATATTCTTGGCTGTTTCACCTCCTCCCTTCCTATCAGATATTTAGGTTTACCATTACATTATAAGAAGGCAAATATCTCAGATTGGTCCCCAATGATCAAAAAAATCTCAAAAAAGCTCTCTCTATGGAAAGCCAAGTAATTATCTCTTGGTGGTCGACTTACTTTGATAAATTCAGTACTCTCAGCTATACCTACTTACTACCTCTCTGTCCTACACCTGCCATTTAAGGTGGAAAAAGTAATTAACACATTAAGGAGCAAATTCCAATGGAAATCATGTTCTTCTTCTTCGTCCACACTACATCTGGTTAAGTGGAAAATGCTTTGCAGATCCAAAGCTCATAATGGATGGGGAATTATAAACATTAAAAGTTTCAATTTAGCCCTAAAATCAAAGCTGCTATGGCAGCTACTCTCTAACTCACACTCCCTAAAGTGGAAAGATATTATAAAGGCTAGGTATTTTTCTCGATCATGGCCTAGGGCTAGACATGGAATTCGGGCCGGGACGGCCCGGTCCATGGAACAGGCGGCCCGTCGGGGCCTAGACCGGGCCGGGTCGGCTGCAACAACCCATGGGCCCGGCACGGCCCATGGCCCGCATGTGGGCCGGGCCCACGGGTCGGTTGCAACAACCCATTTTTTTTTCACTGTGCGCGGGCCAGGCCGGCCCGGGGTTTTTCGTGGGCCAAACTGGGCCTACTCCGCGGGCCTAGCCCGGCCCGGCCCACGTCAGTTTTTTTCGGGCCCGGACTGGGCCGAGCGGGTCTGGGCCGGTCTGGCCAGATTTCCATGTTTACCTGGGGCACTTCTAAATTCCTCAACGGAGAGATCATCTCCACTTTGGCAAGAAATGAAGAACTGCTTCAATTTTCTAAATAACTTCACCACATTCCAAGTCAAAAATGGGAACAGTATTATTTTCTGGGAAAATAAATGGTGGTGTGGGGAAAAACTAAAACATTACCCGCCAGATCTTTTTAAGTTAGCTAAATTTAAAAAGGCTTCAATAGCAAAAGCAGTGACAATTTATAGAACAGATTTTAATAAATTATTTATTAAGCCTTCTTCATATGATAATTTAGACAATATTCAATCCTAGGCGGATATACTTACAGATATTATAAGAATCATAATGCTTTATCCTGAGGAAGACACTTTGGAATGGACCCCCTCTATCAATTACTATACTGTCAAATTAGGATACCATGTTATAAATGATGGTGAAATTAGATTTCAATTTCATAAAGAAATTTGGCTCAGTTGAGTCCCCTTTAAGGTTAAATTATTTTCCTGGTTGGTATTATTCAATAAGATTTAACTAAAGCCAACCTTTGTAAAAGTGGTTTGATTGGTTCGGATATATGTACCTTTTGCAGAGGTTTTGAAGAAACCACTAATCATCTTTTTATTTCTTGTCCCTTTGCTACATCTATATGGTATGCTTTTATTAAGAGACCATTATACCCTGCTATATGTTCTATTCTTGACTTATTTGAATTCATTCCCATCCAATTATCTGACTTCCCTCTTAAAGGCAATTACACTTTGATTCAGAGTTTTTTGTGGTATATATGGAAAGAGCGGAATAACAGAATATTTAGGAGATCATGCAAAACTCCTCATATTATTGTTAACGAAATTTTTTCTATTTGTCATTCCTAGATTTACAACTTGGGTATAGATTTTGAACAAGAAGAGGTCCTCTATGTCATAGCAGCCATGGATAATGAAAGGACTTTGGAGTACACAACTCATGCTCCACAAAGCAACAGGGTTCAGGATTCCTACCAGCCCACCAGGAATGCTGAGGAAAATACCCCATCTCTTGATTAATCTCTTGTCGATCAAATTATACTGTTCTTGTTTTTTTTGAAATACTTTGATTCGGTCAGATATTAGCTATGTTCTTTTTGGGGTTGGAATCTTTTGTTCTGATTGGTCTATATTTGATAATGAACAATACTGTGATATAGATTGGTTGTGATTGTTTCCTAGATTAATTAATGGATTACATTTTACAAAAAGAAAGAGCTTGTAGCGTTGTTTGATTGGCTCTGGACGTATTCATATATAAATTGAGCTGAACCATCTCGTAGAAACCAGATACCGATGTAAATCATATATTGCATCAAAACTAGTGCAATCATAGCATGGAAAGTGGCATAGAATTATGGATGGATAATAAAATTTCTGCTTGATGATGGGATCCATAGTCAAGTTTAGCTTAATACTAAAATTACCGTTTTCAAAACCAAAAAAAAGAAAAAGATTATGAATAGACGATAGCATGCCTTGGAGGACGGTTGGACCACAATGCCATAGCCCTATTAAAAATCATTGGGTCGAAGTGGATTACAACCCATGGATTCCATCCCAACCCACTAGAACTGCAAACAGTCTGCAACTCCAAAAAGGAGGGCAACTCCCCACCATGTACTTCCCCTGTTTTGTTCATATTCTCTGCAGTGTCAGCAACTAGGATATAAATATTCCAGCATTCCCCTCCCTAGTCCCAAGCAACCCATCGCCCTCACTTCTCCAGCTCATGGGGTCTTTCTCTCTGTGTTTCCTAGTATCGGCAGCATGTCTAGGCTTAGGAATATCTGCAAGCTTCGATGACCTCTTCCAACCATATTGGGCAGCTGACCACATCCTAGTCGGCAGTGATGATCGACCACTCAAACTGGCATTGGACAACATTTCTGGTATTACTCGGTACTAAATGATAGCTTTCATTTGCTATGACACCACTTCACTCTACTTTCCGTTCCATTGCTTCTTACTGTTTTGTGTGGTTTAAGGATGTGGATTTGGATCAAGGAAGAAATACCTCTTTGGGCAAGCCAGTATGCAGATAAAGCTTGTTGAGGGCGACTCAGCTGGGACAGTAACTGCCTTCTATGTTGGTCTTCTCAATTGCAGATGCTTCTTGCTATATCTTATTAGTAAATTTAAGTCGAAAACTTGGTTGTTTGGTTAAATGGAAAAATGCATATGCAGATGTCCTCTGATGGATACAATCACAACGAGCTTGACTTTGAGTTCCTCGGCAACGTCTCTGGTGAACCTTATCTACTTCAGACCAATGTTTATGTTAATGGTTCCGGCAATCGGGAACAACGACATAGTCTTTGGTTCGATCCAACCTTCGATTTCCATTCGTACTCTCTGCTGTGGAACCGTCACCACATCAGGTTTGCTACTTACATCGGTGAATTTTTAGGTTAAAAAGTATATTTATAAGTTTACGAGTTGCAACACAGTAAAACTTGTGACAAGTGCAAGCGAACGACTCAAATTTCAAATGCAAACAACTTGAATTTATAATATTTTTGAAACACAAATGGTTCGTATTTGAAGCTCAAGTAGGAAAAAAAAAAAATCTCATGTTTCAAACAAAAGCTGATGCTGCCACGCAGTTGGCTGCAGCTATTAACGCTGTGATCTTCAAAAAGAAATCTGTTGACTGGTACCTTAAAATGACTATGAACTTGGGAGTGCTCTCTTCACCATATGTATTGCTCAACTACTTAAGACGAACAAAAGTTGGTTGGCATATATTTGCTCCAAGCATTGTACTCATAGATGACGCTTATGTCAGCACGGACGTGCATTTGCTTTATCTATTTTCACTCGATCACTACGTCAAAATCATTGGGGAACAAAATGGTCCACAAAACAGATCATGGTCTAATTGACATTGCTGCTGAAAAACTTGCTAACTGAACCTAATTATGTCCAACAACTACTCTTAGGCTGATAACTAGGAAGAACCATAACAGGATTGCAGACCTACTCGTGAAAAATCTGCGCCAAATAACACTAATGCCTAATGTAATTGCAAAGATTCGCAGCAAAACTTAAGCATTAATTGAAATCAATTTTCTATGCGAGACACGGTTTGATTTAGTGCTCTTTAAGCATTCAGGTTTCTTGTGGATGGAATACCTGTACGCGTCTTCCCGAACAGAGAAGCCATCGGAATCCCATACCTGAAGGACCAAGCAATGGGAGTCTATGCATCAGTGTGGAATGCAGATGACTGGGCCACACAGGGAGGCGGAGTGAAGACCAACTGGAGCCACGGCCCGTTTGTGTCGGAGTTCCGTTCACTGGAGATCGATGCTTGTGACTTCACAGCGGGGGTCGACGGTGCAATCAAATGCCTTGCCGACGGTCGGTTCTGGTGGGACAGTCCTAGCATGAGTGACCTCACGGCACACCAGAGGCGGCAGTTGAAGTGGGCAAGAGCTGAGCACCTTGTCTATGATTACTGCAAGGACACTGCCAGGTTCAGTGGCATGCCCGGAGAGTGCTTGAATTGAGCAATTTCAAGCGTTCCCGCAGAACAGTGTCGTGTTTGCTATTGATCCATATCATGTATGCCACCGTCATGGAGATGGACTCATGGCTTGTTCTCGATTCTGTTCTTGATCTGTAATGGCGTTTAGCGGCAATGGCATGTCTATCATTTGTTATGATGATAATGAACCAATCAATCCCTTCTTTCTTGACTCCTATAACAGAAATGGAGGAATCATCGCAGAAATGTTAGGTTGTTACAAGCAGAAACTCACAAATTATCGTGCATATTTTTCAGGGAATGAAATTTATTATGTGTTGGTCATCAAAAAAAAAAAAA